>JZKD02S1941193.1:42429-68740 GCA_000966675.3 Picea glauca
TTGATTTTAATTACAAAATGCAAAGAAAGCTATGCATACATTTTTTAACTCTCCCATGTCAAAATGTAAAAGTTATCGTTTAGCAAACAGTAATAACCAAAAGACCGGGTCTAATATAGATTATTATATATTTTAGGAATAATGGCATTGCATAGTTAAGAACAGTGACCTTCAGGCGGATTGGATATTGAATGCTACTTGCAATTTAGCTACCCGTCTCGACTGCATGTTATAAATCATCTGATTGGTTGTTTGAATCAATCAAACAACCACCTTATTCTAGAGGGCTAGGGGTTTTAGTTCAATGTACCATTAATATAAAAAATGAAATATGGGATATTGACATTGTCACCTTCAAAGTTGTGGAAGGTTAGAGGTTTAAGTTCAATTCACCATTAATATAAAAAATGCAATGTTGACATTGTTGCCTTTTAAGTTGTAGATCTAACTCTATATATATAAAAAGAGTAGTAAAACTTAACATACTTTTATTTCTGGTTGTTTTGACATTGTCGTCTTTTAAGTTGTGGATTCAATCACACATACACACAAACACACACACATATATATATTAAATAAAAAAATTCAAAGATTTTGAGTAGATATTCAATTATAAATATATTGTGAATTTCAAATGTTAAGGAAACTTCAACTTGTAATGGTGGGCCTAATGGTTAAGAACATGTATTTCCTCATAAAAAAGTCACATGTTCAAATCTAAAGAAAAGTGAAGTATGTATATCTCTATAGACTTTACTAGTCAAAATTTCTTACTTTAATTAATGTAAATTGAGGTTTTTAAATGTTTATTGATACTCCCCCAAAACATACATAGGGAGCATTGCATAACGTCTCCCAACAATACAAAAGGAGCGTTGATTCTTGGACTAACGCCTTGCACGCTATACAAGGAGAGCAGCATTAGTCACATAAGTTACTCTAAAAGGAGTAGTAGTGGGTCTTATCGTTGATTCTTGGACTAACGCCTTGCACGCTATACAAGGAGAGCAGCATTAGTCACATAAGTTACTCTAAAAGGAGTAGTAGTGGGTCTTATCGTAAAAGGTTTAAACAATATTAAATTAAGAGGGCTTTCTTTGTTTTATTATGCACATAAGACAAATCTTATAAAGGGTTGACATGATGTATGGTTTATAAGTATGGCAAAATAAATGGGAGGATATGCTTATTTATTGGTGTGAAAGGTGAATGTTTTAAAAGGGGTTTTATAAATATATTATATATATTTTTGGATTTAAAACTTTTTTGAGGTTTAACTTTGAGATTATATTATTATTTTTTTCTATTGAAAATTTTGTTTTATAGACTTTGGTTTGGGAGTATGTGTTAATGGAAAAAGTGTATTGTTCAAAGTTTGAGGTGGAAAAATTCAACGGAAAAAATAATGTTCGGTTATGGAAGGTCAAGATGCAGGATCTGCTCATGCAACAAGGATTGCAAAAGGCATTGGTTGGCAATTCAAATAGACCAGCGGGTATGTCGGACGAGGATTGGGATGATCTTGATTCAAGAGCTCTTAGTACCAATCATTTGTGTTTGGCAAATGAAGTTTTGTTTAACATTGTTGGAGAGGAAACAACATCGAGATTATGAAGCAACATGGAAAGTCTTTATATGACAAAGTCCTTGACGAACAAAATCTTCTTAAAGAGGCAGTTGTATAGATTATAGATGAAAGAAGATATACAAATTGTTGATCATTTAAATGTTTTCAATCATCTCATTTGTCAATTATCTAGTATGGAAGTAAAATATGAAGATGAGAACAAGGAAGTTACATTATTGTGTTAATTTTCTGAGTCTTGGGATCATCTTGTCACATCTATGTGGTTTAGCACAACTAATTCCATTGATTATGATATTGTTGTGGGAGCTATGTTGTCTGAGGAAATGAGGAGAAGATTCAATAAAGAAACCTCAACAATAGAAGAAATGGTGGTTAGAGGTCGATCTAGAGAAAGAGGGAAAGATCAAAGAGGTACACCAAGATCTAAGTCAAAAGGAAAGAAGGGTAAGAAAAAATGTTGGCTCTGTGGAAAATTTGGTCATCTCAAGAAGGATTGTTGGAAAAGACATAAAGCATTCAAAGAAGACTCTACAAAGGAAGCAAAGGAAACTAATTTAGTTGAAACAAGTTTATGTTTAGGTTTAGGTACGGTTGATGAAGTATTATCTACTTGTGATATTTTAGGTCAACATCAACATTGGTTGTTAGATTATAGTGCATCCAACCACATGTGTCTTCATAGAAATTGGTTCTCAACTTACCAATCTATTGATGATGGTGTTGTTTTTATGGGAAATGATTTTTCTTATAAAATTGTTGGGGTTCGTAGCATCTAGATTAAAATGTATGATCATACTGTAAGAAAATTAACATATGTGAGGCATGTACCTGAACATAGAAAGAACTCAATATATTTGGGAGTTCTAGATTATGTTGGTTATAAGTGTAGAGCTCAAGGTGGAGTACTGAAGGTGTCCAAGGGAATCTTATTAGTCATGAAGAAAAGGATTATATGTCTCGTGTAACATATGCTAATGTAGTAGGAAGGTTGATGTATGCGATGGTGAGTACCAGACCAGATATTTCACATGCAGTTGGTGTTGTTAGTAGATACATGGAAAATCCAGGTAAAGAGCATTGGGAAACAATGGAATGGGTACTTCGGTATCTTAGGAGAACAATTAATTATTCTATCACCTATGATGGTTCCAGTGATTAAGTTTGCAATTATGTCAATTTAGATTTTCTAGGTGACTTGGACAAAAGGAGATCCACTTCAGGATATGTCTTTACTCTTGCAGGAGGACCTATTAGTTGGATGTCAAAGAATCAAAACATAGTTTCTTTATCCACTGCTAAGGCAGAATATATGGACTCCTCTCATGCATGCAAAGAGGAATTTTTTTTTAAATGTTTGTTAGGTGATTTTGGAAGGATGCAAGACAAGGTGAAAGTATTTTGCGATAGTCAAAGTGTTATTCATTTGGCTAGAAATTCAGATTATCATAGTAAGACAAAGCATATTTCTATTAAGTACCATTTTGTAAGACATGTTGTTGATGAAGGGGGAGTGGCTCTAAGAAAGTTCCATACAAAAGTGAATTTTGCAGACATGTTCATGGAACTAGTTTTGTTAGAGAAGCTACGATGGTGTTTAACTTCTCTTGGCTTGCAGAAAAGGTGATGAATTAATTAGGGCATGATATATCAAGTAAATTGTTGTCAAGGTGGAATTGTTGAAACTGCCAACTAATTTTCCATGCAGATGCATGCACACCATATCAACTAAAAATGGAAAGTCCATGCATACACACTAGAGCGCGATCAGTTTGTGTAATTGGTGGATCTGGTTGTAACTAGTTTGTTTAGCCGTATAGCAGATCCTATATATGTAGCATACTCATAGAGGTGTGAGAAAAGAAATCAATGTAGTGTAGCACAGTGCATGGGAAGAGAGTGAGAGGATGGTTGTAAGCATGTGTTTGGTTGTTGTAATTCTCCCTTGAATAATAAGAATATTGATTATCCTTGCCCCATGGTTTTTTCCCTTAAAAGGGTTTTTCCACGTAAACATTGTGTTCATTGTGTGATTGTTGTTCTTGTTTTCTTTGCTATTAAAATCTTGCTTGGTTTATGCTTTCATTGCCTAACAACCTAATCTTTGTGTTGAAAGAATAACAACCACACTTTTACTTGTCTGACTAGAAAATATGGAGTATTATCTAATTGTTCTGCGTTTTTTTTTTTTCACTCGAATCAAGTGACATAAATCTGCACGAACTAACAAATTTCTAGTTCAACACAAATTGCATAATACCTCCACTTAGCATTACATTAGTTAAGTTGTAATGTAGCAAAATACATATTGAATGTTTTATTTTGTCGAATAATATGAGTACAAGTAATGCATATGCCTACAAAAGAAAGTTGCACTTTCATCATTTGTTATTATCTTAAATACTAAATCATTATGACACCAAGAGGTATAAAGTTGTAAGTAAGTTTGAACATCTCTCATACTTTTCAATAGGTGAATTTATCAAATAGATTTTTGTTTTTGTATAATGTCAAGTTGATATGTCTTTTTCCCTAAAATCTTTAGGGTTTAAGTTCATCAAAATCATTATAATTATATCCTCATTAAAAATTCAACATGTCACTTATAAGAATTGAACTTAAGTGGGAGGATAGCATTCCTCCCAACCACCCAAGTTAAACCAAATTAATGACTTTGAAGTTATTAATATTTGTAAATATATAAAAATAGTTTTATCATATTGTTATACAAAGCATATACATCATATTATTTATTTTTTTCATATAATATTATAGTTAATAAATTTATAAATGTGAAAAAAATATAAATTTTTTTAGTTATTAATATTTATAAATATATAGTCCCCGAGGTGTAGGACAATCGGTGACGGAGTGTGTTGTTAAGCCACTCCGTGATGTTAAAGTCACCGGTTCGAAACCTGCGGGGACAAAAAATCCAACCATGTTAAGGGTTGGTGTGGCTCAGGCCGGGTGCGATCCCCGGTCCTGCACAAATTAACAAACAAAAAAAAAATATTTATAAATATATAAAAATAGTTTTATCATATTGTTATACAAAACATATACATCATATTATTTTTTTTTCATATAATATTATAGTTATAATAAATATATAAATGTGAAAAAATAGTATAAATCTTTTTAGTTATTATTGTACAAAGTACATAAATTACATTTCATAGGACTTTATATAACATTGTTATACCAGGAACATACATTACATTGATTGTCCATAGGACTTTATAGTTATTGATATTTGGGATGGTGATTTGAGTTTATATTCTTTTTTCTTTAGACTTTAAATTAAGGCTTAAAATTTTTGGCAGTTTAAGTTTATGAATGGTTTTTTTATTAAATTTTAGTTGAAAATGTTAAATGGGTTTTAATTTAAGTTTGAAATAATAAAATAATCAATATGTTTGTGATTGTTTGTGATCAGTTTTTAAGACAGGGATGAATTTTTGGGTTGTTTAAATGTTTTAAGTTTTGATATTTTTCATCAAAATTAGATAATATAAATTTGGAGAAAATCATAACTTTCGTTATTTAAATTGTATTTCTAAATGTATAAATGAATTCATCATTTTCAAAAACTTAAAAACACTAAAATTACACAAACTTAACCATTCAAATCTACAAATACAATAATTTTTTACAAATTTTTAAATAAAATTAAACTAATAATATTATAAAAAATAACTAAATCCAAAACATATAGACTAATCACATTTAACAATGTAGCAGGTAATATTCACTCAATATCATATGAATATCACGGCCGGATTCTCATGGCGTTTTAACGCATGATCTTGTCATACTCAATATCATAACAAATATTACTAGGATGCCGAGTAACTGTTTGACTTGACCGGCATTATCTATCACTCAAATGTGGAGTCAAATATCACTCACTGTTTGATTTGACCTCAACATTATCATGGAGTTTGTGTTCAGTTTTGAATCTATGATCGTATGGATATATTGCTTACAGAATCATTTAAACTTTTGTTAGACTTTGCAGTAGACATGAGATAGCAGGCGAGGCTTGGCTCGGACAAATTGATTAAACTACCTTTATATATATAATTTAACAGAATAACATATATAATTTTAATAAACAGAAAAAGTGTTTGATGTAAATGATGTAAATGAAATGAATTGGATTTTTATGGATAATTCTTCACAGAAGTTAAATCTTTTGCATTGAAATTTTGTTGTGATTATGTTAAAAAAATATATATTTTTTTTAGATTACAATGTATAGAGAAATTAATACATTTTAAATCTTATTTCAATAAAATTGAAGTTAAATAGAGGACAATGTTTCTCCTATTGCAACAACTAAAATATTAAAATTACTAATTTAGTTAGTGCTAATAATTATATGAATATATTTAACACAATAATGAAAATTTAATATCCATAAATATTTCATTAAAAAATAAGAAACAAAATTGAAAATATATATATACAATTTTAACATCATTTTAAAATTAAACTATACATATATAAACTTTAAACATCTTTGTAAATTTGAAACATTATTCTTTTTTTATTGAAAAAAACAAAATAATACTACTCTTCTAATATGAAAATACAATAAAAATCAATGATATAGTTGGTTAATATCAACTACAGAGTATAGCAAATGCTTGTCCTTAATAAGGTATTGATTTATTGAACTTTGATGCAACTATATAAAATAGTAAAAAGCCGAAAATTATTTAATATCTTATGAAAATACTCAATCCGGAGTGAGAAAACCTAGATTTTGATGGACTCATTGTACAAATTCCCTCTGTCAATTGCGTTACCAACCAAATGGGCCCGCTTCCCTTCACTGTGTTGTGGGTCGGTTGTAGCGACAGCAATAGCTTTACCTTGGATTCGCATGAGGCTTGAAATCCACCCCATAGTGCGCTACGCTCATTTAAACCTAACGCTACTCTTGGCAATCCCAATAAATGATAAGATAAACATCAATAGTTAATAATTCTCATCCATCACATCGTCACTTTGATGTGAAGTAGATCTTAGATATGGGACATAATAGCTATCTTGTGCTCCTCCTGCAACTACCAACCATGACCATATCCATAATCTAGACGGTGGAGATATAGACTTAGCTTAGACTTACCTGACTTACCTACTCACTTTTGTCAAATTAGGGATAAATCTAGGCTCATACGAACTTGAAAACCATCCATCCCCATCAAAATGTGCAACCCTACTTATCATTATATTTTGTTGCACTAGAATTTAGATGTTATAAGGCTTGTACATTTCAAAGTACCATACAAAAATACCCTTGATACTCGAGGGTTGAAACTAATAGGTCAACCAAATACAAGAAAGGTTATCTCTAACATTTTATCCTTTAATGTCTTATGAGGACATCCATTTCATAATGTACATATGTGTATTGCATGCCTCTACTTAAAGACACATGGTTAAATCCAATTTATGGATTAAATATTTGGTTATCACAATGGCGGGTTAATTATTCCTCTCTACAACTCAATTATATTGTGATTTCTAAGGTAGTGCTAGCACCCTCTTCAATATTGTTTCTACAAAATGCATGAAAGTCCTTGGATGTGTCTTCTCCTCGAGTGTCATAGCTCAACACTTTGATCGTCTTACCTCCTTTCCTCTCCACAAGAGCTTTCAAATTGTTATTGAATCCTTCATCCTTGGTATTCATAAAGTAAATCCAAGTAATTATTAAGGAAACATCAATAAATAAAACATAAATCTAAATCTTACATATCACAGAAGCTAATGGCATAGGTCCACATGAATATGACAAATCAGATCAATAATCTCTCTTAATATATCCTCACCGCATCAAAAATTAATCTTTGTTCGCTTACTAAGTGCATAACCTTTACACATAACTGCATTTTTTTATCTTAAAGTCTAACAATCCCTTCATTATGTCCTCCAAGGGTGACATTGATCTATATTGCAAGTAATCAAATCTCTCTTGTTTATCACAAGCATGAGCTAAAGTACCATGCTTCACCCAATCTTCAAGAAACTTATACAAGTCACCTTTCTCACATATCTAAGGGTAATAATTGATTATTCTTCTACTTATGATCTATCATAATGACTTGTTTATCATCAAACTAAGCCATACACTTAATATTTTTCTTCATGGATCAAAGTAAAAAAACATTATTAGTTAAAGTAAGAATATACAAGACATATTTCAACTCAAGAACATCACTTAATGTCATGCAGAAAGAGATAGATCTTGTTCTAGTAATTGGATATATGGCATCATCGCCCAAATCCACTTGTATTCCATATTCATTCTCTTAAAGTCCATTGAAATCCTTCTAGTTGAATGTCATGTGTTGAGATGCTTCACCATCGACATACCACCCTACATTAGAGTTGGTATTAGTGGAAAGGTACAATACCATGGACAAGGTAGTCTCAAGATTTGATGCTAAGTCCTCCTTTCCAATAGCGTATGCACTCCCTCCAAACTACTTCTGCTACTTGTTCTTTGTCTTCTTCCCATTACATCGAGATACATGGTGTCCCATCTTGTGGCAATAAAAATATTTCACGTCATTCATTTCTTTATTCCCATGAAATGAGGAATGTGAATGTTCGTTATGTTAGAATATGATGTATGTGCTCGTTTAACCATAGACAATATCACTATTGTCACCCAACCATAGGCCGAAGCTACCCCCGAGCAGCTTAACCTTGACACAGAGTCATTCCGAAAGCAAACCCTAGGCTAGATAGCCAAACAAAGGGTGGCGCACCTTTCTCCAAGGATAGCGCACCAAGCAAGAGCTGATCAGAGAGTCCAAACCATAACCAAGAGATTGTCCAATCCAAAACCGAAATCTGCTAGATGCAGCAGCTGCAACGACAACTCTCCTCCAAACTTGCGCACAAACTGGCCAACTGCAGTGTGCATAAGTGTTGCTTCTACAGTTCTGAGAATGCCTGCCAGAATGAAGATTGGCCTTCTGTATTTATACTAAATCTGGCAAACTGCCATGGTCGACTTCTCATTCTGGGTGCATATTTACTTAGTATATAATATTTCCTTTAGACGACTTCTTCTCTTGGAGGCTAATAACCTAATACAAGTTATCCTCTTGAGTCAACTTGTCTTCTAGGTTTATTAGCCAACTAGTTAGGGTTTCTTCTTGCTTCCTGAAATATTATATTCTCGTCAGTTTTACACATGGAGGTAAATACCTCTCGCAGTTATCATAATATCAACATTCCCTCCTAGCTAGGGAGGTATTGAAGGTAATGGTCTTGAGCACAAACATACCATTCACCTGGTAGCATCAACATAGTCGTATAGACTATCTCATGACTATATCATGAGCACCATCATCACTATCAGTGTCATCAGCTGCATCATCTCTCGAAACCATACTCCATCTGAGTAATCAAACATGATGTTGGATAATTCACTCACTCCACAGAGTGACAGAAGATCCCTTCTTCTAATCCGGTCATATGTCCTAGAAGAATAAATGTCCTGAACCATTTTATGTCGGGGAAATCTCTATCCATTGATCATCCATATAGTTGATCATCATTTCCAACACTATTGATGGTCTTCAAGTCAAATCGGAACAATGTCATTCAATAGAGAACAACTGTGTCTATCCATAGTAGTAAACAACTACAATCCAGTGGTACACTGCCACACCAAGTAGCACACAGATACTTGATCAATGACGTATAGTCACAATCAGTGGAACACATCCACCACAGTAGTATATATATATATATATATTGTCTGGAGACATACAGTCTCCATAAAAATCATATGATATCAACCTGCACAAAAAACATTGTTATGATATAAACTGAATCATTTGGGCCATTCTTCCACTCACATATGTGAGGTCTAGAAGAGAATCTACCCTCAGAAAGTAGAACATCAATGATGAGCTATCTGGACAATTCTTCTCAAGAAAGGAAGAATAATTGTCCCTATTTCTGAGCCTAGACCACTCACCTATCTGGTCCATTCCTCCGACACTAAATAAAGTGCAACCTCGAAAGAATGAATCTGCCCTAGGGAATTCTTGTCCCTGATTCTTGAACCTCGACCATTCACCTATTTGGGTCATTCCTCCGGCACTAAACAAAGTGCATCCTGGAGAGAATGAATCTTCCCTGGGGAATGACTGTCCAGACCATTTCCAAAGGAAATGATTGTTCTGCACCAACCTCCAAAACTGACCATTCTTCGAAACTGCTCACAACTGTGAGCTTCGAAAGAATGACTGTCCGACGAGGTGGACCAGTCTTCTTGACCACTACTAAGAGTGACTGTCAATAAGAGAGACTTTCCTAGACCATTCCCTATGTTAACCACAAGGGGAATCGTTGTCTATGGTACATCAAAAATCCATCGAAACTTTTTCATTACAAAAATTATCGTTCAATCTAGACCATTTTCCGAACTGGAAAATGCTTGTCCGTCAGAAATATCAAACCACTTTCCGAACTGGAAAGGAACTTCTCATCCTGAACCATTTTTCAAACTGAAAAATGACTGTCCATAAGTCAATAACACATCAGTGCTCCCTCCCAACCTGGGACTCATCTTCTTCCTTTTTCAATAAGGAAGTTGTTTCCACGAGCTCCATCTTGAGTACGCAAACTCTTTCATCTTGGACAGAGGCTTTACCAAAATGTCTGCTTATCTTCTCATATGTGGAGATATATATATTGGAGAACCACTTCTCTTTTCTGGACTTCATCACAGAGAATGTAATGCTTGATCTCAATGTACTTCTGCCTTTCTGGAACATTGGTTTTCTCTGAAGGCTTCATATAACTTTGACCATTATAGTATATCATAGTTGAATTCAACTCTTTTGTTTCCTGCTAGCTCATAACATCGTGGCAATGCTCAAACTGGAACATATCCATGTGGCACTTCTTCTTTCATCATGAGATCTTTGTCATGGATTGGAAAACCATCATTCTGGAGTTCTGAGTAACCATTCTGATATAATATAGAAAGTTTTCACCATGCTTCTGTTGTGCATTGGAGGTCCTCTGCCAAGTTGTCTTCTTTTGTTTGCATATAAGGGTCTCTTTCTGGTATACCTCAAAACCTTGAGGTTGCTCTTCATACGCTCTTTGTTCAATTATTTTGGAGAATAGTCTTTGCATTCATTTGATGTAAAATCCATCCCTTGGATATTGCGAATGATATAATGACTCATGTAGAGGTATCTCTGGTTTACTTGGAACAAACAATCATCATAGTCTTCTCCCTCCATTTGGGAGAACTTCTAGTTTTGGATCTCGCAATGCTTTCATTCATAAGTCTTCCATACACTACTCTTCATCACAAATTTTAGTTCCTCATGTTCAATTTTAGGTTCAAGTATGGTTGATGAGGTATTATCTACTTGTGATATTTTACATCAACATCAACATTGGTTATTATATTCTAGTGCATCCAACCACATGTGTCTTCATAGAAATTGGTTCTCAACTTACCGGTCTATTGATGATGGTTTTGTTTTTATGGGAAATGATTTTTCTTGTAAAATTGTTGGGGTTGGTAGCATCTAGATTAAAATGTATGATGATACTATAAGAACATTAACATATGTGAGGCATGTACATGAACTTAGAAATAAATCAAAATCTTTGGGAGTTCTAGATTATGTTGGTTATAAGTGTAGAGCTCAAGGCGGAGTACTGAATGTGTCCAAGGGAATCTTAATAGTCACGAAGAAAAGGATTATATGTCTTGTGTACTATATGCTAATGTAGTAGGAAGGTTGATGTATGCGATGGTGAGTACTAGACCAGATATTTCACATGTTGTTGGTGTTGTTAGTAGATACATGGAAAATCCAGGTAAAGAGCATTGGACAACAATGAAATGGGTACTTCGGTATCTTAGGGGCACAATTAATTATTCTATCACCTATGATGGTTCCAATGATTAATTTTGCAATTATGTCAATTCATATTTTCTAGGTGACTTGGACAAAAGGAGATCCACTTCACAATATGTCTTTACTCTTGTAGGAGGACCTATTAGTTGGATGTCAAAGCATGTTGCATTAACCTTCACCGGACCAATACGAATGTTGTGAAAGAGATGGTGAAGGGAACCAGGAATGGTTGCGTTAACCTTCACCGGACCAATACTTTTTTGGATTCAATTTCTCAGGATCAAAACAACCCTCTGACCCAGGAATGAATGTTAGTCAGGTTGGTAGGTGGGAAGACCTCCTCAAGGGTTAATCAGGGGATGGGGCAGACCGCACATCTGTAAGGCTTCTAGACCTAACCACGAACTGTGAATTTGAGCCACATGCAATCTTGATGAGAAAGGTAAGAAAGGAAGGCATGGTGGACAGAGGAGGACCTACGAAGAGTGAAGAGACGAGATAATGAGCTCTCGGGTTCAAGGGATAATTGTGAAAAGAGTGTGTTCTGATCGCGAGAAATAGAGATTGAGTCGGGAGAAGGAGAGTAACCTTCATCCATATCTATTTATGTGCCAGAAGAAGAGATTCAATCTCAAAGCATCGTGGTCTATCTCAGGGGTGGATAGTGGTAAATCCGTTAGGAGTGACTGAGCCTATGGTTGGGTGTAAACAGGCATCCCCTCCAGCAGTCGCTTCACGTTATCTGGTTCTGATAAGTTTTTTCATAGTCTATGCATTGAATTGGGAATTAATGGCTATATGCATGGATTTACATGTCTATAAATGTTTTCTATATTTAAATGGTTAAGTTATGTGTATACGTTGGCTTCCTTGAGAACTTATGCTTCTTCTTTTCTCGTATGCTCCAGTTTAACCCTCGAAGGTGTTTTCCCCAAGGGGATACCTCACAGATCCAAATTTAGAGAAATTTTCTTGGCACTTCTACAGCATCAGTAATCTCACGAGGTTACCCCACCCTGTTGCAGAACTTAAAAGTTTTGTTTATTGGGAAGGCATTTCCTTCAAACCACTTTCCTGAGAGACCTTGAACTCACGCCCATAGCCTTAACCAAAACTCAGCTAAGAGTAGAGCTCAGAGCTCGAGAGTCATCTGAAGGTCCATGTGACTTGGGTCTAGGAACCCTGCGCTAATCCCGAAAGGAGCTAGCTCCTAATGGTTTTAGAGTTTCGGGAGTTCGACGCCCTGGGATGTCCACCTTCACGATAGTCAAAGTTACCCGAACTCCCTGAGTAACAAGAGCCATAGATGAATCAAGAACCCGACAGAGGATATGAACATGAGCCATTTAGCAGGAGGAAAACCTATCTCCATCGTCAAATCGACTCAAAGATCCACTGGAGTTAATGGATCAAACACCAACCATTTGATTACATCGATGGTTGGGAATCATTGTAGAGCATGAAGGTTAAATTAACGTACGTGCTAGTTCATGGCCCACAATCACACAATTTCGTTGACCTCGTTGGGGTGGAAGATCAACGACCATGATTAGAAAGAGTCGGACGATCACTTTCCATATTGTGGAGATTGGTCCCCGCAATCACTGTGAATCTTCGATCTATGAACATAGATCAATGGTTGGGAATCATTACAGAGCACGAAGGTGAAATTAATGGACATGTTAGTTCACGGCCCACAATCACCCAACGTCGTTGATCTCATCGGGGTGGAATATCAAGGACCACGATTAGACAGATTCAGGCAAGCACTTTCCAGATTGTGGAGATTGGGCCCTGCAATCGCTATGAGCCTTCGATCTGTGAACAGAGATCGATGGTTGGGAATCATTGTGGAGCGCGAAAATGAAATTAACAGATGTGCTAGTTTACAGCCCGTAATAAACCATCGTCGTTGACCTCGTCGAGATGGAGAATCAACGACCACAATTAAAAATATTCAAGAGAGCACCTTTCAGATTGTGGAGATTGAGCTCTCTGATAAAGAGTGAGCACGTTGGGGCCCCACGATCACTGTGAATCGTCGATCTATGAACAAATTGGTATTGGCCGAATCTAGACTGTGAAAATATGAGGGAGGTTGAAAGACGATCATATCGAATCGACAAGGCACATTGACGCCATCCATGGTGATGTGGATTTAATCTTGATGAGCCACGTGCCACTTGGATTCATGCGCATCACATACCCTATAACCCCTTTTGAACGTGATATGTGTCATCCGAGACGAGGGCACGTGTCGCCCCTAACCCAACTACGTGTTATCCCCTGGTACATGTACACCTCTCCCCCATGGTTGGTGAAATGATTGGGATTTCGGGAGTCTGGGACTTCGAGACTCCGGAGGATTTGAGGTGCTTCGAAAATTCTCGAAGTGATGAAGTGTTGAGGTAGATCATAGTCATCGATCACGAGGGATGCATGGAGCTCGATCTGTAACTCCGAGTACAGAGTACTTCAGAGGAAAAAGGATTTGGAGTGTTCGAAAATCCTGAATGTTGAAGTCCCAAAGTAGATCACAATCATCGATCACGAGGGACACGTGTCGCCGCATCTATAACTCCAGGTACAGACTAACTCAGAGGAAAAAGGCTTTGGAGTGTTCAAAACACCCGAACGTCAAAGTCCCAAAGTAGATCACAGTCGTCGATCACGAGGCACGTGTGATGCTCGATCTGTAACTCCGGGTACAAAGTAATTTGGAGGAAAAAGTATTTAGAGTGTTTGAAACTCCTAAACGTCAAATTCCTGAAGTAGATTACAATCGTCGATCACGAGGGACGTGTGGTGCTCGGTTTGTAACTTCGGGTATAGAGTACTTCAGGGAGAAAATACTTTGGAGCATTCAAAACTCTTGAACGTTGAAGTCCCGAAGTGAATCAGGGCTGTCAAAATCTCTGAGGACACCTGACGTCTGATTGTGAATTTCAGAGATTTTCCACTCTGAAAGATTCGCGCGGTGGTTTTCTTGGTGCCTATTGTCTTGGCGTTGGGTCATAGCCCAAGGTCCTATGCGAGTATAGATGGATGGAAGAACCCGAAGAACTCGGGAGAGGATGTATGCCAGCTATGATCTCGGTTCGGAGCATGGATACCGTGGCTGGAAATCTCTGGAAGAGAAGAATGGAATAGAGACCCCGAATGGGGGTTTTTATTTTCTTAAGAAGAATGAAATTTTGACGCCCCACCATGGGTGTGTTACAAATTGGTATCAAAGCATGGTTACAACACCTGGCCTTCTTGGGATCATGGACGAGTCACTTAAAAACCATGTTTAAAGAAAATATTAAGGTTGACTCCCTACCTTACCTCTTCCTGGAGAGTCTAGTTAAACTATTACTAAAGAAAAGAATCAAAACTTTCTACTATGTGTGTGTATTTAAGAAAAATTAACTATGTGTTGTTCATGAACTAATAGAATGTTACCTAACAGTAAGCTTTTTGTCAGCACTCAAGAAATCATTGAATCATGGGAAACCACCAACATAAAGGATGGTGACGTGCCATAAAGTGGGGGATGGCTCCCACATTAGAGACAAAGAGTCTGACGAGAGGAGGGAGGTGGAGACCCCTCCAGATCTAGCGGAAACTGTAAGGATCCTTATGGTCGAATTACAGAGTTACAAGGCCGACAACGAGATATTGATAAAGGAGCAAGAGAAACAAATTAAAATCAATGTCGTCTTGTTGTAGAGCTTATCTGATATACAAAGGAAGTTGCAGCATGGACCTGCAACCATTCATGTGGACCAACAACATACAAAGTGAAGTCAAATTCTGCCTGAGATACGAAAACGTGGTCCCATAAGTGACCACACAGGGAGAAGTACCTCAAGGAAGACCCAACCTGGAGGCAGGGGACGCTCATCAGGAGATTCCTCTGGAAAGGGAACTAGAAACTCCGAGGTATATTCTAGTAGCAAAACTATCTCACATTCTCAGAAGAAAGGAAAGAAGCGAAATAATTCCAGAAGTCATAAACCTAAAGAGTTCAAGAAAACCAAACCACCCTCTTTTAATGGAGATATCGATAAAGGGGAAGAGGCAGAAGCTTGGTTGCTTGGTTTAAATAAGTACTTCAGAGTTCATGACTATTCTGAAAACTTGAAGGCTCGAATAGCCATCTTCAACTTGAATGGAAAGGATTCCATTTGGTGGGGAGATATTAAGAATGTGAAAGGAATCCATGAAGAGGAATTATCATGGAAACAGTTTGAAAAACACTTCAAGAAGAAGTATCTGTTAGATAAATACTTGGATAGGAAGACTAAGGAGTTCTATGAACTCAAGTTGGGACAACTCAACATAGAGGAATATGTCAATAAATTCCTTGAGTTGTTGAGGTATGTACCCTACATAAAATATGAGAAGGTAAAAGTGCAACAATTTATCAGTGGATTACCTCAGACCTATTGGAAAAAGATTGAGTTTGACAAGCCAAATACCTTAGGAGAAACTTTCTAGAAGAGAAGGTATTGTTATGAACAGTTCGAGCGTCAGACAGAACCTCGCGAGGACTGAAAGAAGAAGAGTAGTTCGAGGTTCAAGAAGAAGGGGTTTAAATCCTCAATATTTAAGAACTATAGGAAGGATTCAAGGATGAGCCTTCCTACCCAAAGTGTGTATCAGTAGAATTTCCCCTTCCAGAGTGGAAATAAACATTTTGGATCAACCATGGGAAATACTAATAACCCAAAGAGAGAACCCTTGAAATGTTTGGGTTGCAGAGAAGAACATTTGTTGAGGGATTTCCCACAAAGAAAACAGAATAGTAGGAGAGTCTACAATATCCAAGAAGCTATCACAATCAATGATGTGGCTAGGATCATGCCACAGATTTATGCGACCTTGGATGATAAACAAGCTGACCACCAAGCTTCAGTGGTGGAGATGTAAGGTATGATCGCCAACTGTCTAGTTTCTATTTTAATTGATCTTGGTTCTAACTTGAGTTATGTGGCCCCTCAAACTGTTGATAAGTGTAAACTGCAACCAGTTATACATGTTAATCCATGGTTGGTATAACTAGCCACTGGAACCAAAAGAAAAGTAACATAGGTCATACCAGCTTGCCAATTCATCATGGATGGATTTCCCACCCAATCGAACCTTAATATACTTCCCCTAGGATCTTATGACTTGTTGATTGGTATGGACTAGTTGGATTCTTATAAAACTAAGTTGGATTGTTACCATAAAACTTTAGAATGTGTAAATGAAGAAGGGAGAAATATAACCCTCCAAGGGATTCAGAAACCCGTCTCAGTGAGATGAATAACATCCCTTCAAATGAAAAAGTATTGTAGAAAGGGGTGTCCTCTATATGAAATACATGTGTTGGAATCCATTGAGGATGAAAAACCGAACCTAGAGGACCACCCCATATTAAGAGAGGTCAAAGATGTGTTTCCAGAAGAGGTATTGGGTCTACCTCCGAGAAGAGACATTGACTTCTCGATAGAACTTGCACCAGGAGCAGTGGTAGTGTATAGGAAACCCTATAGGATGAGTACACCCGAACTAGTTGAGCTCATGCTACAACTAAAGGAATTGATGGATAAAGGCTACATCTGGCCTATGTGTCTCCATGGGGACCACCACCCTTGTTTGTGAAAAAGAAATATGGCATGCTCTGATTGTGCATAGATTATAGACAACTCAATAAGACAACCATAAAGAGCAAGTGCCCCTTACCAAGAATCGATGACTTGTTCGACCAATTAGTGGGTGCTTCCATTTTCTCAAAGATTGACTTGAGGTATGGATACCATCAAGCCTGAATAAAGGATGAAGAAATCCACAAAACGACCTTTGGGACAAGGTATGGTCACTATGAATTTGTGGTGGTGCCATTTGGATTAACCAATTCCCCTGCCACTTTTATGTGCTTGATGAACAATGTACTCATCAAATTTCTAGACAGATTTGTATTGGTTTTAATTGATGGTATCTTAATATACTCCAAGAACAGAGAGGATCATGAAGAACATCTTATAATTGTACTTAAATTACTAAGAGAGCATCAGCTCTACACTAAGTTTAGAAAGTGTGAGTTTTTCCAGAAGTGAGTACATTACTTGGTCCATGTTATTTCTGAAGAAGGGGTGGCAGTAGACCCTGCTAAGATGATTTCTATGATAGAATGGCCTACCCCGAAGGATGTATCTAATATCAAATCCTTTATGGCATTAGCAAGATATTATACAAGGTTCATAAAAGGATTTTCCAAGATTGGTTGTCCAATCATTTCCCTCTAGAAAAGGGGGGTTAAATTCACTTGGACATCAGAATATGAAGAAATATTTCAGGAACTGAAATACCTTCTGACCCATGCACCCATGCTGAAGATTGCATACCCTGATAATGACTTCCTCATGTGTACAGATGCCTGCAAGGAAGGACTCGAAGGATTCCTTATGCAAGAAGGATGTGAAATTTGCTAGGAATTCAGGAAATTGAATGAGCATGAAATCAATTATGTGACCCATGATCTAGAGTTGGATTCCATAGTGCATGATTTAAAAATGTGGAGGCGTTACCTCCTGTGTAGGAGATTTTTACTTATGATAGACCATTGTGGATTGAGGCACCTGTTTGATCAATCAAAACTCAATGCTATACAAGCTAGGTGGATGGCTCTCCTTAGTGAGTTCGATTTTGAAATCAAACACATCAAAGGGAAGGAAAATAGGGTGGTCGATGCCCTTAGCAGAAGTGTGGAAATGATTCACCTAGAAGAAGTAATCACCTTTCAAACGGATGCCAGGGAAAGAATCAGGAATGCAAAAGAAACATATGCATTCTTCAAGACTGTGACCTCGTACCTAAGGAAAGAGCCTACAGGGATAAAGTATGAAGGTTATCAGATGCTCGATGAAGGCTTTATGACCTACATAAACAAATTGTATATTCCAATTTGTGACAACTTGAAGAGGTTCATAATGGATGAACTACACAAGAGACCATATACTGGTCACCCAGGATATCAGAAAATGATCACAACCACTAGGAAACAATTCTATTGGTCTGGACTGAAAAGGGACATAGATGACTATATAACTAAGTGCCTAGAATGCCAACAAGTTAAGGTAGCACACTAGCACCCAATAGAGTTGTTACAGCCTCTACCAATTCCAGAATGGAAATGGGAAACCATTTCCATGGATTTCATCACTGGATTACCAAAATCGGCTAAGCAGAATGATGCCATCATGGTAGTGGTGGACAAATTGAGCAAGCCTGCTCACTTCGTTCCTATCAAGTCGACTTGTAAGGTAATAGATATTTCCAACATCTTGATGAAGGAGATATTCAGATTGCATGGAATGCCTAGAGAGATTGTATCCGAAAAAGACAAAAAGTTCACTTTAAGCTTTTGGAAATCCTTGATGGTTGGTTTTGAGACTAATTTGTTGTTTAGCAGAGCGTAACACCCCGAAACTCATGGACATACTGAGAGAGTAAACCAAATATTAGAAGACATGTTAAGGATACATGTAATGAATTATCCTAAGAAGTGGGCAGACTACCTACCATTGGTAGAATTTTCCTACAACAACGGTTTTCAAGAGTCACTAAAGATGATCCCTTTTGAAGCCCTCTATGGTAGATAGTGTAAGATTCCAATCAGATGGATTAATTCAGTGGATAGAATTACAATCGGACCAGACATGCTGAAAGAAATGGAACAAAAAGTGATTTAGATAAAACAAAATATGAAAATTACTCAGGATAGAAAGAAGAGCTACGCCAATAGAAAGATAACTCCCAGAGATTTCAAGGTAGGAGACCATGTCTATCTCAGAGTTAGGCCTAGTAAGAGTTCCCTGAGAATGGGATCTTGTTACAAGATGGAACCTCGGTATTGTGGACCCTTTGAAGTCTTATATAGAGTAGGACCTGTAGCATATAGGCTAGCACTCCCTCCCATAGAAAAGGCACATACTATTTTCCATGTTTCATTATTGAAAAAATATGTACATGATTCTAAACATATAATTGACTGGTCTATGATCCAGGTGGAGCCGGAGGGATAATTCCTTCCAAAACCTCAATTCATACTAGACAGGAAGGAAACCTCACTCAGGAACTGAACCATTGCACAGGTCAAGGTGCAGTGGAAACACTTTGGCCCATATGAGGCTATGTGGGAAATGGAGGATGCCATGAGACATACACATCCAATTCTGTTTACTTCTATATATACATAGCATGTCGATAGATAGAACATCGAGGATGATGTTTCTTTAAGGGGGAGGGAATTTTAACACCCTGTTTCCCCTAGTTTGTAAATATAACTATATTGGCCAAGAGACTATGGAAAAATCAATATGTGTGAATGTTTGATTTGATGGAAGTTTGTATAAAAGATTGATGAATGTAAATTCTGTTATTTTAATAGAAAATGGATACGTGTTGCATGACTACTAGAAAGGGGATGTACTAAGAGAGACCATAAATGTTGTGAAAGAGATGGTGAAGGGCACCGGGAATGGTTGTGTTAACCTTCATCGGACCAGTACTTTGTTGGATTTAATTGCTCATGATCAAAACAACCCTCTGAACCAGGAATGAATGTCAGTGAGGCTGGTAGGTGGGAAGATCTCCTCAAGAGTTAATGAGGGGATGGGGCGGGCCGCCCATCTGTAAGGCTTCCAGACCTGACCATGGACTGGGATGGGCCACACACAATCTTGTTGAGAAAGGAAAGAAAGGAAGGCGTGGTGGACAGAGGGGGACCTGTGAAGAGTGGAGAGACGAGAGACTGAGCTCTCGAGTTTAAGGGAGAACTGTGAAAAGAGTGTGTTCTGATAGCGCAAAATAGAGATTGAGTCGGGAGAAGGAGAGTAACCTTCATCCCTATCTATTTATGTGTTGGAAGAAGAGATACAATCTCAAAACATCGTGGTATAGCTCGGGGGTGGATAGTGGTAAATCCGTTAGGAGTGACTGAGCCTATGCTTGGGTGGAAATGGGCACCCCTTCCAGCAATCACTTCATGTTATCTGGTTCTAATAAGTGTTTTCATACTCTGTGCATTGAATTGGGAATTAATGGTTATATGCATGGATTTACATGTCTATAATTTTTTTATGTATTGAAATGGTTAAGTTATGTGTATACATTGGATTCCTTGAGAACTTATGCTTCTGATTTTACCGTATGCTCCAGTTTAACCCTTGAAGGTGTTTTCCCCAGGGGGCTACCTCACAGCTTCGGAGTCAAAACAAGCCTCTTGGCACTAGTATCGCATCAATAATCTCATGAGGTTACCCTTCCCTGTTACAAAACTTAATGTTCGGTGAATTAGGAAGGCGTTTCCTTCAAACCAATAGCCTGAGAGACCTTGAACTCACACCCACGACCTTAACCAAAACTAGGCTAAAATTAGAGCTCATAGCCCGAGAGTCATATAAAGGTCCATGTGACCTAGGTTTAGGAACCCTATGTTAAGATTGAAAGGAGATAGCTCATAATGGTTTTGGAGTTTTGGGAGTTCGATGGCCTGGGATGTCAACCTTCATGATAGTCAAAGTTACCCAAACTCCCCGAGTAACAAGAATCGTAGATGAATCAAGAACCTGACAGAGGAGATGAGCATGAGTTGCTAAGCGGGAGGAAAACCTATCTTCGTTGTCAGATCGACTCGAAGATCTAATGGATTTAACGGATCAAACACCAGTTGTTCGATTAGATCGATGGTTTGGAATCATTGCAGAGTGTGAAGGTAAAATTAATGGACGTGCTAGTTCACGACACACAATCACCCAACGTCGTTGACCTTGTCAGGATGGAATATCAATGACCACAGTTAGACAGATTTAGGCGAGCACTTTCCAGATTGTGGAGATTGGGCCCCACAATCACTATGAACCGTTGATCTGTGAATAGAGATCGATGGTTGAAAATCATTATAGAGCATGAAGGTGAAATTAATGCACGTGATAGTTCACGACCCAGAATCCCCCCACGTCATTGATCTCGTCGGGTTGGAAGATCAACAACCACAATTAGACAGAGTTGGGTGAGCACTTTCCATATTGTGGAGATTGAGCTCCACAATCACTGTGAAAATAGATCGATGGTTGGGAATCATTGCGGAGCACGAAGGTGAAATTAACAGACGTGATAGTTAACGACCCGCAATCAACCAACATCATTGATGTCATCGGGGTGGAGAATCAATGTCCACAATTAAACAAAGTTGGGCAAGCACTTTTCATATTGAGGAGATTGAGCTCTCCGATAAAGAGAGAGCATGTTGGGGCCCCACAATCATTATGAACCGTCGATTCGTGAACAAATCAGTATTGGTCGAATCTCGAGCGGAGCAACGAGGCACAGTGACACCATCCATGGTGATGTGGGTTTAATCTTGATGAGCCATGTGGCACTTGGATTCATGTGCATCACATACCCTATAGCCCCTTTTGAACGTGATACGTGTCATCCGAGACGAGGACACATGTCACCCCTGACCCAACCACGTGTCAGCCCCTGGTACAAGTCCACCTCGCCCACGTGGTTGGTGAAATGACTGGGATTCCCGGACTTCGGGACTCTGGAGGATTTGAGCTGCTTCCAAAATCCCTGAAGTGCCAAAGTAGATCACAGTCATTGATCACGAGGGAAGCATGACGCTCGATTTGTAACTCCAGGTACAGAGTAATTTGGAGGAAAAAGGCTTTGGAGTGTTCAAAACTCCCGAACGTCGAAGTCTCGAAGTAGATCATAGTCATCGATCATGAGGGACGCATGGCACTCGATTTGTAACTCTGGGTACATAGTACTTTAGAGGAAAAAGGCTTTGGATTGTTCGAAACACACAAACATCGAAGTCCCGAAGTAGATCACAATTGTTGATCACGAGGGATGTGAGGCGCTCTATTTGTAACTACGGGTATAGAGTAATTCGAAGGAAAAATGCTTTGGAGTGTTTGAAACTCTCGAACACCGAAGTACTGAAGTAGATTATAGTAGTTGATCACGAGGGACGTGTGGCGATCGATCTGTAACTCCGGGTATAGAGTACTTCGGGGAGAAAATAATTTGGAGCATTTCAAACTCCCGAACGTCGAAGTCCCGAAGTGAATCAGGGCCGTCAAAATCTATGAGGACATGCGGCGTTGAATTGTGAACTTCAGAGATTTTCCACTCCGAAAGATTCATGCGATGGTTTTCTTGGCACTTGTTGTCTTGGTGTTGGGTCATAGCCCATGGTCATATGTAAGTATAGATGGATGGAAGAACCTGAAGAACTCAGGAGAGGATATCTGCCAGCTCTGAGCTCGGTTCAGAGCATAGGGACTGTGTCTGGAAATATCTGGAAGAGAATAATGGAATAGAGACCCCGAATGAGGGATTTGATTTTCTTAAGATTGAAAAAATTTTGATGCCCCACCATGGGTGTGTTACAAATGGATAGGAGGATCAATGCTTTGATACCAATGTAATGTCCCTAAGCCAATTGTTTTGCTGGAAACACTAGCTGTTCACTGTTTTTTATATGTGTGTTTGCAGGTTTGCTCATGAAGTTACGCATTAGGGTTTATGTGTTTGATATTAAAGCATGTAGACATGGATCTGAAGACATATAATAAATAAAGACAATATATAACAATAAACACCAGTGTGGAACCAAATAACTCAGATCTGACCTTTATTTAGATAATATAGAGATTCAAATACAACATATATGTAGATCTGGAAGAATACCAATAAAAACCTCCAACTGTAATAAGATCTACTACAAAATGCTCAAGACTGACGATATAATCCTCCAAAGGCAAGATGATAAGTTGATGCAAGGAACAATATTAATTTCTTTCCTTCAAAGGTTCAGATCCAAACCCCCCTAGCTGAGTTGCACCCTTCTGGATGGCTGAATACACTCAATATTTCGGCCCTACTACTAGAATCCTCCAAATACTCTAAAACTGGCTGGAATAGTAGATCGGGGTAAGACAAACCCCCTCCTGAAGTCTCAGGATGTAAGATAGATATCTACTCCTCCTATAACTGAAACCCCAAACTAAGTTGTGCCCTCCTGGATGACTAAAGAGACCCAATAATTCAGCCTCACTGCTAGGAGCCTCCAAATGCTTTGAAAATGGATGGGAATGTAGATCAGGTCAAGACAAACCCCCTAGTGAAGTCTCCAGCTGAATAGTGAGGATCTAATTCTCCGAAATGATGAAACTCCTTTCTATAGTGCGCCCTCCTTCTCTCCAAATCATGCCAAGATCTAATAAATTATATGGAAAGTAAACCTCTCTCCAAATATGCTAGGAATGAAGGCTGAGGCCCTATAGAGAAAACCCAAAAGTCCAAAATCCTCCTCTACTTCTTGGATCAAACTCTTCTTCCTTCAATGGTGTGTCCTCCTTGCTGGAAACCCCTTATGTTGCGCATTGTTCCTTCCCTGAATTCTTGATGATACATGTAGCTGTTGTAGAATGGTGTGAGAGGATTATTGCACCCTCGAGACCAAGCTTGGATTAAGAGAGGTGGGATATTTCACCACCGAGTTGATCTCTAGGGTTTGTAGTCTCAAAACCCTCAAAACTCTTTTGTGCTCAAGAGCCCAATTGCAAAATGTAATAATAATTCAGAATGACTGAGAAGTGTGCCCTTCCTTTCTTTTATACTCCAGATCTATTTCTCTATTGAGTTAGTTAACCCCTAGGGTTAACTCTTAGCTTTTCCACACATGCTCTTTTCTTTCCTTTAGTTACCTTTTCCTCCCAAAGTCAACTTAATAATATAACGTTGTGCTTAGGTAATGTCTTTGGGTTGACTTTTCCCCCATGATGAATGAGACTATAATCTAGTGGGGACACCTAGACTATTGATTCTCTCCAAACCTATTCATCAAGAGGTGGGAGACATTACACAACCATTCTTGTGGATTCATAACCCTAGAATCCATCTCGGGGGTGATTTTATACTAATATTTGAAGCAACATATCTATGGTTGAGAGGAGCATTCATCCTCTGCAACTAGCTGCACTTTTTTTTTCATAAATGATAAGTTTTTTTTATCTCTTTTTCATTATTTTAAATATGGGTTTTTAATTTCTATGTGTTATAATTTGAGTCTTTTTCATTTATATGCTATTGTGTGAATGTCAATTTAGCTCCATTCACATTTTTAAAATGTTGTTAGATGCATGGGTGTTTAGTAGTGGGGGAACTAGACTGCATATATGTCATATTTTGACTTTCTCATGATGTGAGGGATCAAGTGGTCATTCGCTGAATCCTTAAGTTTTATGTTAAATTCAACATCATTCTTCTTATGTGTGACCAACAAAGTAGCATCAATTGTAACAATATAATTGTCTTTTACAATCTCCCAACGATCCATCTCCTCCAACAACATTGGCAATGTCCACTTCCAATATTGGAATTTAGAAGCAACCTCTAGAAAATCACACTCTCTAAGTTTGGAAATGTCCATACTAAAAACCTAGAACACACTTCAAAAAATACAAAACCTAATGAAAACAATCTATCACATGTCCACTATGTCGATCTCAAGCAACAAATCCACTCTAATTGTTGGATTTACACGATCGGCTCACCCAGAACCTCTCATCGGTCTTTTTGCATCTCACAAATAGGGATCACTCCAAGCTCTGGAATCTTGTCAGCATGAGACCCATTGATATCCTCTAACAACTCACCCTCATAGGTAGAAATCCATTCCAAATATGGATCTAGAGAATCTTAGATGCACAATTATGATACTAAGTGATTCTTTTACATCCACATAATAAATAGATCTCCACTCAAAGAATGTGTCTTACAATCAAATAGAAACACTAAAACACCAATAAAATATTCAAATACACATAAACAAAAAGTGTTATGGAAAACTCAAAATAAAAAAAACATCTCATATCAAGAGATGAGGTCATAACTTTAGAAGATGAAATCTGATATATACAAGAAACAACATTAATGTAGTTTTGAACAAGAAGTTGAAGCTTTATAACTTAATCAATATATTTTCACTAACAC
Organism: Picea glauca; assembly: GCA_000966675.3. Classification (NCBI taxonomy): domain Eukaryota; kingdom Viridiplantae; phylum Streptophyta; class Pinopsida; order Pinales; family Pinaceae; genus Picea; species Picea glauca. The sequence goes on from JZKD02S1941193.1 coordinate 67,972, forward strand.
TTAATAAAGATACAATGTTTTCCTGAAATGACTATAATGGCTTCTCATAAGCCTTCACACTCTCAATATGTGTTCACAAACCTTACATGTATGAATATATATAACCCCGTGAAACTTGAAAAGAGGGAAAATAAATTAAAAATCTTAATTGTTAATAAAGTCTTCAAGATTCAAGTTCCCCAAACAAAAATTAATCTCTTCCAATAAATTAAACCTACCTATGCGTAAAATAACTCCTATACAATCTTATGTGAAAGGAATCTATCATAAATGTGTAAAATAAATTTTCCATAACCATCATAGAAACTATCCTAAAGTTACAGTAACAAAAATAAGAAGATTCCAAGCTTCATAAGTATAAGGACTCTATCATAGGGGTGTAAGAAATCTCTCCCACTTGGCACACCCATCCTATAAGGAATACCATCCGACACTTATGTGCCCTCTTCCTAGGAGAAAAACTCAAGACCAAAAACTAAATTGTTTTTTTCATTACATATATACATATGCTATGATTTAAATATAATTACAATCATTCAACATTAAATAATAAGCATTGAGCCAATAATCTATAAATCTTATTATCACATTCATGTGCTTGAAAGTGAATCTTATAGAAAGAAACTAAGAAGATGAAAGATGAAATATGATTTCAATGAGGGTGGGAAATTGTAATGTCCCCCACCTCTTAGAGAGGTGATGAGGAGACTCAGTGGCCTGGGCACCCCCACTAGGTCATAGTCTCACACTGAGGGGGGGAAAGTCAAGA
>JZKD02S1941226.1:60153-76223 GCA_000966675.3 Picea glauca
ATGTTTGATTTATTATTTGGCATCCACCATATCATATGGAGCCATTTTTTACTCATAAAAAGGTATATGGTAACTGGACTAATTATTTTGTATTTATTAGTATTGAATGAATGGACAGTTATCGAGGTTCAATGTCCAGAGATCATGTTTGATTTATTATTGGGCATCCACTACATCATATGGAGACATTCATTTATCCATAAAAAGGTCTAGTGGAGACATTCATTTATCCATAAAAAAGTATAGTGTAGCTATATTAATTATTTTGTATTTTAGTTTTGAATGTATAGATAGCTTAATGATATTTGATTTAGGCTTTGTCTAAACGTTATATAAATCGGGGTAAAAAATCAATTTCCTTTTAAATAGCATTTTTGAATACAAATGAATTCAGTGTCCTGAAAAACCCCTAAACACTTGGATTATAAACACTTAACTATTAAAATATGCAGATCAATTTCTCCCCAAATTTCAAACAAAATTAACAAAATAATATCCCTGTCTAAAAAACCAAAAAGTAAAACATTTAAACTACAGTTTTGCATCACTACATGATAAACTAGAGTTACTGAAATCCAGCCTTTCTAACCCCATACCCGGGATATAAAAGTTATAAAATAGCTAGATTAATCCTTTTGTATTTATTAGTATTGAATTTACGACAGATGATGTTTGATTTATTATTTGGCATCCACTACATCATATCATATCAGAGTTGCCGGGATTCGGCCTTCCTAGCCCCATAGCCGGATCCAAATCGTCAAGGAATCAGGGAATCGGCTATCTGGATCCAATTCTTCACGATTCGGTCAATTTTGTTGAGGGATCCATTTCCAGTTATAAGATCCGGATCGTGTCATTTAGGAATCGAATCCTAAGTTAGGATTCAGTTTGGATGTTAGGGGAATTGGGGATTCAGTTTGGATGTTAGGGGAGGGCTTCGTTAGATTCTTTTACATCGATAGAAGGAAACCACCCTCAATCTAGGGTGGGCTCTTCCTCCCAAACGTCGGGTAGGCGCCCATGTCAATTCCAATACAAAAGAGTTCATTTGAAACTACCTTTGATTCCTCATGGGTCTTCTTTGATTGGAATTGGGGATTCAGTTTGGATGTTAGGGGAATTGGTTCCTCCAACAGTTCTGACCAGTTTTAGGAAGAGTGACAGCTAGAGTTTCAATCATTTCTGAAACATCTTTGGTTCCTCCTCTCATTGCACGTCTGTGGATTTATAGATCCCTAAACACTCGTGACACAACCAGCACACTACCATTTATATAATTTTCTCACTACCCTTTTGTGTATGTACTGTGTCCTCTGAAAATTCTTTACATCCATGCCTTTGGCTTTCTGCGGATTTGGCAATGTACACACCTGGCAACAACAGGGTCCTTCATAGCATCCATGCCTGCAGCTCTGTGCATTTGGCCACTGATAACCAATTCAACTAGTTCCCAAGATATAAAAGAGGTCTAACAGTGATGTTGACAGAAGCTACTTTCCTCTGATTACTACTACGAAGCAATAGCATAGCCTGAATGGGTCAAAATGGCCGCCGTTTTTTTCTTACAAAATAGAAACTATTTTAATTTAGTGATCTACATGCTTTTATAAAGTTCCGGTGGAGAAAATCGCACCTGGTTTCTCAAGCTTACCATCACTGGCTTCACATTCACATTCAACGCCGTCAACGGGAACAGCTTCACATTGCTTCACATTGAAAATTTGTAGGTCCAGCTTCTCCAATATTTCTACCCACCATTCCTACAGAATCTTTTTTAATTTTTAAATATCTCCTCTTTTCAAAAAAATAAAATAAAATAGGGTTAGGGTTACAAATCCCAATTTCTGATTTGGAGAGGAGTGCAGCACCCCACCGGATTCTTCAACTGATTCCGATCACACCCACGGTTCATGTAATATTGCATAGTATATTCCATATTTATGTGTCAATGTGCTTAATATTGGTGTTTCTTCCATATTTATGTGTAAATGTGCTTATTTGAAATGTTATCATTGATTTATATTTAAAAAAATAATTGGAAAAAATAATTTATTTTATATTTGATGTTTGTTGCAGTTTGCCGATTTTTACCTTCTTGCCGATGGCTGAACCCTAAGCAATTTTTGCCCATGCCATTTTTTTCATCAATGTTCACACCCACAAAGAGGAAAAATTAACAGAAAACACCAAGCAAATAAACGAAATTCACAACTGACAGATACCGCCAGCACAGATCCAAAAAATTAGAAGAAACATAAACACCTGCATCAGAGAAGTTCGCATGATATATAACAGCAAAGAATCCAGTCATTGCCAAAAAGAGAAAAGATCGTTGACCATAGGAGACTAGCACCAAATAAACCTTAAATGCGAACCCTCGGAAGACAAGAAGAAAAACATAAACTCTATACTCTAGTCCATGAAAATGATCCAGGGGAAAAACTCAGAGCAGCTTCCCAATGCCTTGGCCTTCTGCCATCGCAATTCACTATTCCAAACCCTAGCAGCATCGCTCAAAAAATCAAACCAACCAGTCAATACTGAAGGGTGATATGAAAACATTGCCCTTCGTGTAACATTTAGCCCAGTCCTTTAAATTTCGTTGTCATCTCTAATGAACTCATTCAATCAACCAAAGGGGTCAACCCTTTAGGTCAAATGGCTTGTCTCAATTTTGTCATGCTTTGCTATTGTTTTCTGTCTAGGTGATCATCTAAGGACATGTTCTTGTTGTTCTCAATCTTTGAAGACTGCAGGATATCTTTGAGGTCTTATAACTATGACTTCGTATTTTAATAGACTTTTGTTGACCAATTGTCAAAAAATAGTTCACAAAAGAACATTAGGTATTCAATTGCCAACGTTGCTCAACCCTATAAAGCTGGATAGGAATGTTTTAGGAGAGTTGAAGTGCCAATCTTCAGCGATAAGTTACCACACTGGAGGTCTGAAAATAATGGGGCACATTGCCTTAAATCTGGTATGACAGCTTGGCTATGAAACTTGGACAGTTTAATGCCATCCCTTCTGTAATTGTTTTGCATAAAAAACCAGCATATTTTGTGTTGTGGATTTCCTCCAACATGCAAGTAAATAGCGTTTTATAAAATAGAACAATAAAAGCTAATTATGGGCATTTTAACTCCGTTAGTACAAAGTCAGATCCAGTTTGCAACCATTCTGCATGTGAAATAGTGAAAGCGTTGAATCCAATCTTGGGTGAAACGGACACTGATGTGGTAATATGTCAATAGATTAATAGCAGCCTTAACCCTTGATCTCTCATGAAGGAGAATCTTACATTTTTCAAACAAAATTGATTTCACCCAAAGAGCACACTGCCCAGAAAAATAAATGCAAATAGTAGGATAGAACTAAGAAAATCCAAAAGTTCCCAAGAAAATCTCTTGAATCTTGATAAATACTCGTAGATCAAAACGTTTTACAAGTACAAACTGGTTACATCCACATGAATGCTTTATACCAGGAACATTGCCATCCTTATTTTCACAACTATCTAGAGAGGGAAAGCATATGTCCTTCATTTCATTCACTCCAAAGTATCAACAAAGCAAGTACAAATGCCAAATTTATTTACTTCCCATGGCAAATGACTTCCATCAAGACAAATAATAAATCGATATCCACCAAATTATCACTAGATTTACCTCTGGAAACCTGCTTTGATCCATTTGAATAACTGCTGAGTAACCTGCTTTGATCCATTTGATCAATCAACCTGGCATCCATGAGAACTGGTTAGTAGTGGGTAGTTCTTTCTGCGGTCCTTTCCACCACTTTTGAATTGAGAATATACTAGCATTACCAAGAAAGTACTCTTTTTAGTACTCAGCAACAAACCCTTGCCTACCCAGCAGCAGTGTAACACTGCTAAAACCGTAGATCCTTTTTTGCTATTTACATGAAAAAAGATCAGCATTAAGAAGTAGATTTGGCTGTAAGAAGTAGAAATGTGGACACAGCACTGAAAAAAATCAGCATTTAGCAAAAGAAGCCAACTAGTCAAACATTGCCCAGATCTGCAGCCAAGATAATGGAGTATGATATCTTGATCTTCCTTTCCACCCATGAGCTTGCTTCTAACTTCAAGGAATGCTTTAGTGAAGTCAATGTTATTGTTCAATCCCCTAGTTTTCATACAATGCTTAGCTGATATTAAGTATTCTTTGAGGCCAAGCATAATCACGTCACATTCCTGGCCATGTAAGAATATGAAACCACTGTGGCCATGGAAAACCTATAAAGCAACCATAAAGAAATGTATTGCTGGCAAGAAAACTCACTTCTTTTAATCTTGAATTAATCAAAGCTTGATGAAGTGCTACATCGGCATTGCAAGTAATCTTCCAAAGAACTGTTTGCTTGCAAAATGCCTACACTATGATCCATGCTACTAAGTGATACACTATCATTATCCACCCCAAGCATGGCAAGGGTGAGATGCGTTTGGATATCATGGCCCCCCTGGTTTTCTACAATGTCATCCTCATCCGAAGTATCCATATCCTTGATCATTTCCTTCTGGCACCATGCCCAGTCGGTTATATCATCTTCTCCTTGTAGTAGTTTTAAAATCTGCCATGAATCATATCTTGGTATCAAAGAGCAAGCAGAGATGAATTCATGTGGTTAACACAGAATGTTTTGTAACTAAAAGAAAATGCAAGGGAAACTGTACCCTAGAGCCATTCTTGCAGGTTAAGAATACCATTGAAAAACACACAAGAGGCAGTAAAAACAAACCCCTGAAGCATATAGAAATGAATAGAGTAAGATAAATTACTCGGCTCATGCAAGGCCGGTAATGAGGTGTCTGCCTTAGACAAAGTGTAGCAGCAAGCATCATTCTGTGCATTTCATTTGTATCATAAACATCTTGCAAACATTTATCAGCAAGATTTCCTATATTCCCATCCTGTAAGAGTGGTCTTGCCTGGTTTCAACATTCGCAGAAGGTTAAACATGAGCCCATAATAAGGATAATCAATATAAATAAACATGAAGAAGAGAGTCAACTGTGAAAACAGGACTTACCCACATAATCAGGCTCTCTTGACCCTTGGGATTTGTTCTATCGATTGGCTTCCTTCCAGTTATTAGCTCAAGAAGGACCACACCAAATGCATACACATCTGTCTTGTCATTAACCTTTCCATAAACAAAATATTCTGGAGCAAGATACCTGTCAAACTACAATCACTATTAGTGAACATACAAATTGGATAGCCTTAATCTGAAAATGGCCAGTCGAAACTGGGAAGATGCTTACATACCCAAATGTTCCTAAAACATCGCTGCAAGTGATATATGAAGATGTTGGTGCCCACCTTGCTAGCCCAAAATCTGACAACTATTATAATTAAATCCACATTAATTCTGTTGAAATTTTTCATTAGTGCAGAATTCCAAGTTTCAGTTTACAACTCTAGATCACTACGATTTCTTGGAATACTGAACTGTCCAATTTAGTCTTGATGTTTCTTGCAGTAAAAAGATTTATACCTGTGGTTCAAACTCTTCAGAAAGCAAGATATTGGAAGACTTCACATCTCCATGAATGACAGATTGAGAAAAGCCATTATGCAAGTAATCTAATGCTTCAGCAACTCCTACAGCCACTTTCAATCGCACTTTCCAAGGAAGAATTGGCTTCTCCTTGCCTCCTGAAATATATATAGACAATAGCAAGGGCTATAACCAAATCTCAGAAAAGAGAAAATGAAGGACCCTGCCATACAATACTTGGCACTATGATTCTTAAAATGTACTACTATTTAATAGTTCTACATGATTTCATGATTCTTAAAATGCAATAATATTGAGTACATACCATGAAGATTCTCTTCAAGGTTTCCTCTGGATACAAAATTATACACCAGAAGGCGGTTAAGGCCTTCTACACAGTAACCAATAAGTGTAATGATGTGGTTGTGCTTCAATAGAGTAAGAATCTCAACTTCAGAAAGAAGCTCTTGCTCTGTTTTGGATGAAGAATTCAAGATTTTCACTGCCACTGATTGTCCATCAGGAAGAAACCCTCTGTACACCTGACTCCAGCCTCCTCTTCCTATAAAATTACCTGCGAGAATAAGGATGTTACATAACTGAAGTGGGTTCACAGGATTAATAAACACTTGAAAGGGAAATTTCCCATTCAAAACAGAAGCACATAAATGAAAACTCCAGGAGGAAAACTAGAAATGCAACCTGCTGAAAAGCTAGAAGTGGCAGATTGCAACTCCTGATACGTAAAATGCCTGCAGTTTTTACTTTGACAAAGACACTCTAATCTCCTTGCCAAATAATTTTCTTCTCGATTAGAGTCATTCTGCTGACTGCAAGGAAACCCATCTTCATTTGAAGACCGAGCTTCATGTTCATAGTTGCAAACCTTCTGTGTAATCTGTTCTTTCAGTTGAAGCTCTCCAGTTGCCTGTGTAAGCCTGTTTGGCAGCTGTAGTGCCCATTCAACCACAGACATTTGTTTTGATGTAGATTGTGAAATAGGAAGCTTGGTCAGTGAATCAGCTCCACGTAAGAGGGGCCATCCAGGTAGTGATTCCCCTTTCTCTGTAATGAGTCCTGGTGTAGCCCCTTCGGGAACCATTTGGTTATGTATTGCACAAGAATCATTTTTCCCCTCCCCATTGGGGACTAGGCTAGAAGTGCTGCAAACAGTTTGAAATGAATCACATGAAGACGCTGAATCTATAACTTTGTATCCTGCATCTTTCTTCTCGTTGCCAATAAGAGTCTGAGTATCTAACTGACAGAGGGGACAATTTGGTTTCAGAGGAAGACACGACCTTTTCAATGTTTCCATTTCAGACAAATTGTAATTACAAACATCAACTTTGTTCACAAGAAAGTTTTTAAGACCATCATGATCTGATACTAGACTGAGAATCTTGCCATGCTCATTGATATCATATCTTCTAGAAGATGTTAAAACTGTCCTATCCAAAGAACATTCTACAACACTGTTTAAGGCTTTGCAGTTCTTGCTTCTAATTCTCCATCTTATTCGATTCAGCAATCCTAGCCCAGGAGAAACAGCTTTCTCTGCAACTGAACAGACAAGAAAGCCAAGGCAAGAAAAGCCTAAAGAAACTCAGCACATTTATTACATGCAAACCACCAATCAGGATCCTTGTCTTGCACTAATGTATGCTTTGTCAGAAACAGACGTACCTGATAGATGCTCTCTTCCACACCTCTCAAAGATGATCTTTCCATTTTCAACAACCAGTACAGAAGAACAGCATGGTAATCTCTTTACACAATATTTGGCTACCGATAGTGATGACCTGAAACATTAACAAACAAAATCATGAATCAAGGCCCATCTCTTACGGAATTTCAAGCCTGATCCCTTGTTCTGGCACAAAGTGTTGGGGAATCTCATACCTTATGGCATTATGCTTACTAGCTCCCAGAATCACCTTTGAAGCGTCATACAGTTTTGCTTCTTCTACCAGTACCTTTTGCACAGAGGATCCATGCGTTATCTTGAACTGAAGATCCACCTGTTAAATCAGATAAATCGTTAATCTTGTAAACAAAGAGCCACACACTAAATTTAATTATAAGTAATTCCACAGCTGCGATAAATTTGCCCCTGGAATTTTCAACTCTTCTTATGTTCTGATCCAAGAACAAAGGAAGGTAGTCTACGGATGTTCATCCATATGGGATACTGTATCTATGACTCAATATCTATTCACTCATATGACGCTAGAAAGTTTGTTCTTTGCAAATGTTGTCAGTCTACATAACATTCTTCTACTGGCAAGGGACTGCAGAAGCAGAGACTTTAACTGATACCGTGATAAATTATAATACTACAAACTTGTCATTTGTAGGGATGGAAAACAAACAACATAAATCACCTGTTTCAGGCTGCAAAAACCTTCATACACTTCAACTGCTGAATTAAAGGCAGTCACAAGCTGGTGGTTTATATTACTTTGATCCTTGGACGACAGCTCTGCAAAATTAGAAAAGGGTAGGAATCTTTAGTAAGCAAACTGATTCGACTCAACTTCTAAGAATGAAAAGGATTTCACGTTTGTTGGCATGCAAATATTTTAATATCCTATATAATCCAGACTGCTGTCTGGATTGTTCAGCCCTCTCTGACTAAAAGTAGTGTCATATCAGATTGCATAAAGAGTTGGGGTCTTCAAAATATTATCACACCCTCCTGCTGAGAGATTTAAGCAACTTAACAGAACAATGGCTGGCATGTAAAAAATGCTTCAAGGCAACTATACTGCTTAAAGATGGAAATTTATTAAATTCTTTCTGAAAAAAAGGGGGGTAAATCAATCAGTAGAAGGCAATAGAAGGCCCCTAAGCAGCCGCAAATCGAAATCAGAACTCCTGGGGGATTGATACTGATGTGTAGAATTTATCCCGCTCCTATTTACATGGAGAATATTCCATTTTCTCCTCTAGCATCTACAATACAAAAGCATTTGATTGACTGCTCCATGATTTTGGAAGATTAGTCAATGACCTGAAGACCATATGGGTAGGGCCTGCCCTCTCCTCAGGCCAAGTGGAGGCAGACTAACGGGCTTTTACCAGCCTACCCCACCCCCTCAAATAGGGTTTTGTTGGATACTTTGGATGAGTTAGGCATTGCCCTGGGTTGCTCAGGTTGCTATGAGTGAATTAGTGAATGGTTAGACCATGATGATTTAAGATTTATAGTCTGGACCTTGCAAGCCACATAGAACATCAGTGCCTAATATGCATGGAGTTCTATTTTAACCCTTAGCTTTGCAGTGCAAAACCAAAATCTTGGAACCTGTATAAGCAGAATAATGTAACCCCGGTGTAAAACTGTTAACATATTCAACTATGATAAAACTGAGGGGAAGCCCTCTGTAATCACAAACTATTCACAACTTGGCACCACTTGGCTCTGTTTGGTAAGCAGATAGCATGGTTTGGACTGCCCCTCCTAGACAAACTTGGGATTAGCTAGGACGGAAAATTGGACATATTGTCAAAGAATATTCCTAACAAACTAATTCATGTTCGCGAGTTATGTGGGTTGTGCTCAAGAAATAAATCAGCTTTCAAAGTAATATTTTTCATGAAGACTCCAGTTCAATTCCCCTGAGAAGATATTTCCATGTTAATGCCACCAATTATGTGATATATTGTGATATTTCATTGTTAATGGGCAGTATCTCAACAAACCAGAACTAACTGCAAGTCTGGGGTGATTTTGATGGCAATACCCTCCAGTAGTGGCATCAAAGCCCAAGGAAGAGCCTACTCCTTCCAAAGGACCACTTACCCAGAATTGAAGTCCCCAATCCCCTTTCAATATATCACATCGATAATAAAATGTGATGTGAAATCAAATTTCTGAAATATCAATTTGACATGAATCTTATTGAAGAAAATGTAAAAATTCAAAGTGGCTTAACAACCAGTCCTTTCTAAGAACTTGAGATTGCCTAAAGTACTCAAATCAATTCGGAGATCTCATTTATTTATTGTTCCAATTCTAATCTCAATAATCCAAAAGGCAATATAGTATCTAAATATGGAAGTATAAGACAATGATCCCCATTTGAAACATAGCTATGAAATTCAAGAAAACCTAAAACATGGAAGTATAATTCCAATTCTAATCTCAATAATCCAAAAGGCAATATAGTATCTAAATATGGAAGTATAAGACAATGATCCTCATTTGAAACATAGCTATGAAATTCAAGAAAACCTAAAACATGCAGAAGTCGGTACTTTTGTTCAAGAGATTCGGAATCACTGTATTGTATAGTTTTTTTTAATGATCACAAATGTCTTAGAAGTGAACAAAGTATACAAAATCATTTCCCTCACTAATTAAATCATGTAAGTGTCAAAATACCATGATTCATGTAAGTCTCAAAATATCATGATTCTTATGTCAATATATCATATTGTAAATAAAATGTGAACAAAGTATACAAAATCATTTTCATTACTAATTAAAAACATCATGTAAGTGTCAAAATACCATGATTCATGTAAGTCTCAAAATACCATGATTCTTATGTCAATATATCATATTGTAAATAAAATGTGAACAAAGTATACAAAATCATTTTCATTACTAATTAAAAATATCATGTAAGTCTCAAAATACCATGATTCATGTAAGTCTCAAAATACCATGATTCTTATGCCAAGATATCATATCGTAAATAAAATGTGACGTGAAAACAAACTTATGAAATATTAACATAAATATATTGAATAAACTGTAAAAATTCCAAGTGAGTTAATAAAGGACTTCATACCCAATCCTTTCCAAGAACTTGAGATTGCCTAAAGTACTCAAACCAATTCGAAGATATCTTTTCTTGTTCTAATTCTAATCTCAATGATCCTAGGGACAACATAGTCATAAGACAACGATCTTCATATGACTATGAATTCACAAAAACCTTATTACATGCAAAAGTCGGAACTTTGATCGAGAGATTCATAACCACCATGTGTTACAGTTTGTTGTATGGTTGTGAATGTCTTAAGAGTGAACAAAGTGCATAAAATCATTTCCATAGTGTTTAGATATAGGGAAATTAAGACAAATTGAAAGCACCATATTCTTGTAACAATATATTATATCATAGATGAAATGCAATGTAAAATCAAAGTTCTAAAATATTATTTTAATATGAAAATATCGAATAAACAGTAAAGATTCAAAGTGACTTAACAAAGGACTTCAAATCCAATCCGTTCTAAGAACTTGAGATTGACTAATTTGAAGATCTCTCTTATCGATCAAATCTAATCTCAATGATCCTAGGGGCAATATAGCAACTAACCATGGAAGTATAAGACAATAATCCTCATATGAAGCATAACTATGACATTCAGTAAAACTTGAAATACGGAGAAAGTCAGAACTTTGTTCAAGAGATTCGAAATCACCATATGTTACAGTTTTTTGTATGGTTATGAATGTCTTAAAAGTGAACAAAGTACACGAAATCATTCCTCTAGTCTTAGTCCCTTAGTTAAAGTGACTATTTTTTGAAATATCAATTTAGCATGAATCTATAGGATAATATTTTTTGAAATATCAATTTAGCATGAATCTATAGGATAATATTTTTTGAAATATCAATTTAGCATGAATCTATAGGATAAATTGTAGCCCCAATGGACTAGATTGAGTGATTGGGTGCTTTGAGCTTTATGCAAGTAGTCTTGGGATAGATCCCTCGGACTCGCTGCCTCTGTTGCATGTTTTGCTTGATGTCCTTGTCGGATCACCAACAGGTTTGCACTGAGAACCATTTACGAATGCAGGAAGTGCCCCAGAGATTCCCCACGAAGTGTTCCTTGGAAAAACTATTGAATAAACTAAAAATTCAAAATGGCTTTGCAAAGGACTTCATATCCAATCATTTCTAAGAACTTAAGATTGCCTAAAGTACTCCAATCAATTCGGAGATCTTTTCTTATTTAAATTCTAATCTCAATGACCCTAGGGGCAACATAGTGACTAAATATGGAAGTATGAGACAACGATCCTCATATGAAGCATAACTACGAAATTCACTAAAACCTAAAACAAGCATAAATCAAAACTTTGTTTAAGAGATTGTTTATGTTACACCTTTCTGTTAGTTATGTATGTCTTAAGAGTGAACACAAGATCATTTCCCTAATGGATTAAGATTAATTGGAGGCGCCATATAATTCTTAAGATACCATGATAATGCCAATATCATCATGCCAATATCATATTATAGATCAAATGTAATATGATATAAACTTCTGAAACATCAATTCAACATGAAGATATTAAATAAACTGTAAAGATTCAAGGTAGCTTAACAAAAGACTTCGAATGCAATCCTTTCTAATAACTTTCAGATTGCCTAAAGTACTCAAATCAATTCGGAGATCTCTTTTATCGATCAAATTCTAATCTCAATGATCCCAGGGGCAACATAGCAAATAAGTATGGAAGTATAAAACAATGATTCTATACGAAGCATAACTATGAAATTCATTAAAACCTAAAACATGCAGAAGTTATTTTTTCCCCTACTCTTAGGGAAAGATAACTTCCATATAAAATTAAGAATAATCAGAGGCACCAGATGACTCCCAAAATGCTATGATCCTTGAGTCAATATATGATATCGTAGATAAAATGCGAGGTGAAATCAAACTTCAAACCTTTGAAATATCAACTTAACATGAATATATTGAATAATCTCTGAAAATTCAAAGTGGCTTAACAAAGGACATCATATCCAATCCATTCTAAGGACTTGAGATGACCTTAAGTACTCAAATCAATTCCGAGATCTCTTTTGTCACTAGAATTCTAAGTACTCAAATCAATTCCGAGATCTCTTTTGTCACTAGAATTCTAATCTCAATGCTTAAGTACTCAAATCAATTCTGAGATCTCTTTTCTCACTCGAATTCTAATCTCAATGATCCTAGGGGCAATATCTTGACGGTGAGAATTATCCATCGCTCAGAAACATCATGATGGGAATGCTCTACCACTCAGAAATGTCATGATGGGTTGTATAAATTGAGTGGAACCGTGAAGGGTAGGGGTGGAACCATGAAATGGACAATGTGGAATGCTAGAACATGATTATCCGTACCAACCACATGACATTTCCCCAGGTTCCAGGCAGTCCATATAACCCAATCATGGGGTTGTGAGGGGTGGATAATGCTCACCACATATCGACTAAATATGGAAGTATAAGACAACAATTCTCATATAATGCATAACTATGAATTCACTAAAACCTAAAACATGTAGAAGTTTGAACTTTGTTCAAGAGATTCAATATCAGCATATGTTACAGTTTATGCAGTTTATGCCAATTAGGTATTCATAAAAGTAGTGGCTCTCCTAACATGATGATTAATTGGTTGTGAGATTAAAATGTGTGCTTACTTGACCTCCCTCTCATTTGGGAGATGTGTTGTGTTGATGGTGTTCGTGAATAATAAAAATTCGGATGCCCTGTATATGTCCCCTTGAAATAAATTCTATGACATCAAAATAACATCTCCTCTCTCCCTCTCAATGTTGACATGAAAACCTGCAAATATTATGTGGTGGTTGGGTCGGATTTTGTATGATGTAATTAGGGTACCTGATTTAGCAGTGACTACATGAAGAGCAATGACTTGATCTGCTGGCCGTGCGACCTTGACGAGTGCCCATGTCAACAACTCATGGCATCCTGCACCCACTTTCATTCCCACCAGTACGCTGTTACTCTTCATCCTACTCTCCTCTTCTTCCTCCTCCTCCTCCAAGACTGCTGCAGTCATTTCACCACCACCGCACACCACACCTGCTGCCCCTGAAATACCCCTGCCACCAATTACCCTTATAACATAATGAATCAGTTTAGCCTTCAGCCACCGTTGTACCAACCTGCAAGAAATTTGGGTTTGCCCCACTGGATGATGAAGGATAAGAATTACTTACCTGACTCTAACAGAGAAAACCTACCAACCTGCCCCATCCCATGGCTCCCCTTCCAAAACCAAATCGTTTAGGCCGTTGAGTACAGTCAACTACCCTGCCCCATAAATGCATACTGCAAATTCCCCATGATTAACTTCTAGTCTGCTCTTGACTGATCAGCACCGTTTGCAATGATTAACCGGTTGAGAAGCCATTTGGGTCCCTTGAATTGATGTTTTCACCTAAATACACTCCCACCTTGCCCCCATATTCCATCAGGGATACCGTTTAATGGCACCCCGCGCTGCTTTCCATTTCCGCCATCAACCGAAACTCTAATGCCTCTGCGACACGCAAACGTTATGTCAAGATCTGGCGAGGGTGGGGAATAGATACGATTAAATCACCTCCGTCGTTGTCAACGGGAACGTTTGGAGTGGGGTGAGTTGTGGGAGTGTGACCGTTGTTCACGACTAACATGCTGATGTAGCCGTTTAATGCACGAAATCGTTCCGTTCATCCCCGGAAATCCGTGAAATAAGAAGTAGTTTTGTTGGATTTCTCCTTTTTGTGGAAACCGTGAACTAAGAAGTCATAGTTTCGAAGTTTTGTTGGATTTGTTTTTTTTTTCAGGAAGCCGTGAACTATGAAATCTAAGTTTCGATTGATTTCTTCATTTTCAAAATTAAATGAAATAAGAAGTTACAGTGAAATCTAAGTTTCGATTGATTTCTTCATTTTCAAAATTAAATGAAATAAGAAGTTACAGTGATGTATACCAATTTTTAACATGATTCAGGAGCATTGACTTGATCCACACCAATTTTTACACCAACTTTTAACATGACTAGATTTTTTGTCCTCGTAAATTTGAAACTAATAACACAAAATATCTTAATAACACACTCAGTCACAAATTATCTACACCTCTAAAACCATCAAATTCCATCCTTACTCTCACCTCCTTTCCCTTTAAAAATTAAGACAATCAGATTGAATATTTTCAAATTTTTAAATAGAATTTTGACTTTATCATACAATTCTCATATTAATATGAATATGCTAAATGCAAGACACGCCTACTCTTTTAAAAATAAGTTTTTCCTTACTAGTTAGGTTAATGATTTTAAATTTAGTATTATAAAAATTTATTAGTATAATTAAATTTGATTATTTTTAAAGAAAGAAGCAATAAATGAGGACATAAATTTTGCCAAACTTATAGAGGACTGGCACATTTTGCAATAATTAAGCAATTTCACCAATCAGGAAAGCCACACTTGACTGTACTTGTTTTTTTAATTATATAAAAGGTATTTCGTTTAATGCTTAGGTATACTGCACAAATGCTCAGGAATCGTACATATTTTATCCACCTGAAACAACTTTTTAGGTATACTCCACAAATGCTCAGGAATCATACATATTTTATCCACAAGAAACAACTCCTCATTTTTTGTAAAGGTGGCAAAATTTTTTATAACTTAGTTGTGAATTAACAATGAACATATCTATTACTCATTGTTATCTATGAATATGGGTTGGTCATCACTCATTATCTGTGAATGTCGGTTGGCTTGTCATCCTTATTCAAGGAAAACCGCACCACCTGAAATGATTTGTTGATGGTTTATAAGGGAGAAAACTTTCAATCCTTATAAGGGGGTAAAATTTCACTCATGCCACGTCTCTAAGTTTTAGGTCATTAACCTATTTTCTTAAGACAAACTCTTAACAAAGCAAAATCAAAATTTTTTTCTTACTCAATTATCAAAAGACAATTATAATTTAAATAATATTTGCAAGAAAGCCCACTTCTTGTTATAAGTTAAATAATATTTACAAGAAAGTCAATATCCCTTACTCTCCGTGGATAATAATAGGATGATATGCTTTCTAGAATAACCTGTATAATCTACTACCTTTAATTACAATTTAACCTCCTACCAAAAAAAATTATATTAATATTTTTATAAAAAAATATTACATTGCCCAACAAATAGATATACAACTGTGGGTTGGCAAGGTGTATTACTTTAATAATAATAATAAAGTAAACGGGCTCACTGTAGTTGTGGTATATCACACATCATACGCAAAGGTTTTTCCAACGAATCTATTAGAGAGTGGAGGTTAAAGTGGACTGAGAACACATTGATTTTCGTCACACACATTGTTTTAATTATGAATATGTGGCAGGGTTATATTCAAAGGTAAAATATTCACGAGAGATAAGTGTAAAAAGTCTTTTTAGTAGATAGAGCCAATTTGAAGTATACAAAAAGGCACGTTTCTCGTTGGATATATATTTTTTTAATTTTATATTTAATATTTTCTTTAAAAAATTAAAATATAAAAAAGGCACGTTTCTCGTTGGATATTTTTTAAAATTTTTATATTTAATAATTTTTTTTAAATTAAAATATATATTAAATTTTTATATTTAATATTTTTTTTTANGTTTTTCGTTGGATATTTTTTTAAAAATTTATATTTAATATTTTTTTTTTAAATTAAAATATATATTTAATTTTTATATTTAATATTTTCTTAAAAAAATTAAAAATTAAAATAT
>JZKD02S1941226.1:76233-91035 GCA_000966675.3 Picea glauca
CTAGAGAGAAACTTCCTTAACCAAGGGAAGTATGCAATCGAAATCCTGAAATTCGACATGTTAGAGTGCAAGTCCACGAATACACCCATGGAAGCGAAGTTGAAGCTACTGGTCGACACTTCGTTAGAATTGATTGATGCCACACTGTATAGACAGATCATTGGATTCCTGATGTACCTGACGGACACCAGACCAGATATCTATTTTTCCATGAACATCTTGAGTTAGTTTTTGGTAGAATCCAGACATGTTCACCTAGTTGCTTCAAAACATGTGATGAGGTACCTTAAGGGTACATTACATTGTGGTCTCAGTTATGATGGAGATCATGATTTCACACTCAGTGGGTACACTGATTTAGATTGGGTTGGAAGTGTCTTTGACAGAAAGAGCACTTCAGGATGTTGTTTCAGTTTGGGATCAACCATGATCTCATCGCAGAGTAGGAAGCAATCCAACATTGATCTCAGTACAACGGAAGCAGATTACATTGCTGCATGTTCTGCCAGCTGTGAAGCTATATGGCTTCGAAATTTGTTGACAGGTCTATTCGACCTAGAGATGGAAGAAACCACGATCCTATGTGACAACTAGAGCTGCATAAAGATGAAAAGGAATCATGTATTTCATGACAAGTCGAAACACATAGAGATCCGATACCATTACATCCGTGACATGGTGCAGAGAGGAGCCATAAAGATCCAATACGTTAGCACGGATGAACATCTTGCCGATGTGTTGACCAAGCCTCTATCTCGTGTAAAGTTTGAGCACTTTCGAGATAAGCTCGGTATAGTCTGAAAGGACCTCCCTCGAAAGGGGGAGTAGTGTTTTGTTGATATGCTAGTCTAGTATCGTGCTTCCAGCTTAATTATTGTGTCAAGATGCCAGCCTAGTGCTGTGCTTCCAGCTTAATTGCTGTGTTGAGATGCCAACCGAGTGTTGTGATTCCAACTTAATTTCTATGTCGAGATGCCAACCTAGTGCTGTGCTTCCAGCGTAATTGTTGTGTTGAGATGCCAACCAAGTACTGTGCTTCCAGCTTAATTGTTGTGTTGTGATTCCAGCTTAACTGTTGTGTTGTGATTCCAACTTAATTGTTGTATAGTGTGTCAGTCTCGTGCTATGATGATGTGACCAGCCTCATGCTGTGTTGATGATGATGTATTAGTTTTATACTAATCCATATTGATGCAGATGATGATTTTATTCCATTGCGAATGACGATGTTGTTGATGAGAAAAAATTCTGATGATTTATAGATATGCCAGTTAGTGTTCCAAGATGTTGTTGATGATGATGTCCTCTCTCTCACTTGATGTTGTTGAAGAATACCCTTCTTGTTAAGGGGGAGTGTTGAAATAATGTAACCACAAAGAGTATTCTAATTATTATTGATGTATTATTCATTAGATCAATCCCCTATTGCGGATTGATCATGCCGAGTATTGTAAATAACCAATTCTCCTTTTGTGGATTGGTCAAAACATAATTGTAATAGGCAGAATAAGAAGTTGGCCCTAGAATATATTAAAGGTGGTTATAACCACCCAGAAGAAGAAGTCGGCCCTTCCAGTGAAAAGACACCTCCATCTACACGTGCCAGAGTTGTATAAATAAGGAGGCTAACACCTCATTTAGACACACACTCACTTGTTCATCAAGAGACAAGTTTAGAGCTGCAATTGGAGAAGAGAGAGAGAGAGAGAGGTGCATTCTTGGGAGAGGACTATATGTATTTGTTTGAGTTATCTCTTGGCATTGTATTGGCTATCTATAATAAGGAATTTTGTTGGGTTTTCTCCCCCATGAGGGTTTCCAAGGATAAATGATGTGTCTCTTGTGATTGTATTTCTCAGTGATCCTATCTATTCTATTGTTATCTAGTGAAATGCAAAGAACTCTAATAATAGTTTAAACCTTAGCAAACTGTACTCTGAAACATTTTTTTTTTATTAATAATTTTTTTATATGCCAAACATGGAAGGACTACACATCTCCCTCATATTTAGGAGCACACCACTCAAATGTTTTGACTTATTATTTATGCCAATATTGAAATAGTATTTTGTTATTAATATTCTTTTTAAATGCCACATGTTAACTTTATGTAAAAATTACACATTTCCCTCAGTGCCTCTTGACACAATAAGAAATATTTGGTATTTTATATAAAGTTGATATTGAAATTGAAATAATTTTTTGTTATTAATATTTTTTTTTAAATGTCATGTGTGACCTCCATGTTGAGCACACAAGGAATTACTCATCTCTCTCATTTCAAACTATTAGAAAGTGCCTCATGCAATGAAACGTGGTAGGAAGTTGCTACCCACCTTTTCCATATTCAGTCCACCTTGAAGGCCATTGAATATGATAACATACCTTTATCTTCCCAATCTGCTTCTAACAAGGTTGGTTGGCCATAAGAATCATCAATGGCTTTGTCCTCATTTAAAATCATCAAGAAAAGGGGTTATTTTCCTTCAAAGTGGGAGGTGAAATTCAACCCTACCAAGGCATGGAGTGAAAAAGGAAAAAGTTGTTGATAAACTCTAGGAAGAATATCTGAATTCTTCCCAAGCATTGGATTGATTATAACCTTGAAAGTATTACTCAAAAGGATCTTCCAACCAATCCCAAGCCTATTGAAAAACTGACAAAAGATAAAGTAGGCAAAGGGGCAGACTTAGTAAAGGAACAACAAAAAACGATTCTTTTTAAGCACTGGATTAATTATAACCTTGAAAGTATTACTCAAAAGGATCTTCCAACCAACCCAAAGTCTATTGAAAAAATGACAAAAGACAAAGTAGGCAAAGGGGAAGACTTAGTAAGGGAACAACAAAAAAAACCTCTTATAGAAGGGCTGCTAGAAATCTTGGAATCAAACAGACAAAATCTCATAAGGAAAACTATGTAGCCAATTTCAAGGGTGGATCAAATATTAGAAAACCCCCTTACTAGAGAAAGTGGGTGTTGGAATATTCACCAATAGCGAGGGGGGAGGGGAGGGTGGTGAATCAATATTGAACATGTTTTACCAATTTCAATCACAACATTAACTGATCAATGATTCCATTCACTTATGATTGCATTTAACATATCATAAACATATAACCATAAACAATGCATCACATCATAACCACAGATACACAATACACCAGTATTTTACGTGGAAACCCAAATGGGAGAAAACCACATAATGTTTTCTTATATATAAAAAGATTACATTCATAGGAAGCACCAACTTAAAAAATTCTTTAGCACCAACTGGAAGGAGGCTCCAACCTGAAGGAAACTACAACTCCCTGAATTCTCCAGCTTCCACTGGAAGGAGGCTCCAACCCCATGATTTACAAGCTCCAACTTGAAGGAATCTCCAACTCCCTACGTTCTCTGGCTCGAACTGGAAGGAGGCTACGACCCTCTAATTTATAGGCTCCACCTGAAGGAAGCTCCAACTCTCTGTATTATCCGTCTCCAACCATGAGGAGGCTACAACCCCCTTTTCTTTCTCCTTCCTTCTTCCCTAAAATATACGTGTAGACTCAACCTATCATTGATGTTGATATTATGGTAGCTGCGGGAGGTATTAACCCCTACGTGTAACCTTTGACGAGACTTGAATATTCTGGGAAGAAAGAGAAACCCTAAAACGTTAGATAATAACCCTAGAAGACAAGTCAACTCAAGATAATAATTAATATTGAGTTATTAGCCTCCAGGAAGAGAAGTCGGCCCAATCAGGTGAGTTGGAGCAGTATAAATAGAGGGATCTAGAGCTCATTTGGACTCACTCACTCTCACAATTGCATAAGGACAAGTGATGCGCATGACTGCTGGAGAACAAGCTAGTACTTCACCATCTATAAAGGCTATTCTATTTCCTTTGTCTTCTAAGCAAGATATAGATACAAGATAATGGAGGAGAATTCACATCCAATAAATTTGTTTCCTTTTGTAAATCAATAGGGATTAGGAGGGAGCTAATCGTTTATCATAATCCTCAAAAAAATGGTGTAGCAGAAAGGAATAATAGATCCATTGAAGAAACCATGAAGGCACTAATGAATGATCAAAGTCTATCCATGTTCCTATGGAGAGAAGCAACCATGAAAACAATATATGTTTAGAAAAAAAGTCCCCACCACATATTGAAGGATACGACTCTGGAATAAGCCTTCTCAGGAAAGAAACCTAGTGTGAAACACTTAAGAATATTTGGTTGTCCTATTTACATTCATGTTCCCAAGGACAAAAGGAAGAAAAGTTTAGAACCCTTAGGAAGGAAAGGCATATTTGTTGGATATAGTGAATCCTCCAAAGCCTACAGAATCTATATTCCAGAACAACATAAGATTGAAGTCAGCAGAGATGTAACTTTCGATGAGAAGTTGGCTTTCAATAATTCTATAGAAGACTCCATGGAAGAGGAATATGAAGAGCCTAAAGAAGAAAGCATTGGTTTTCCAGAAAGTCAGAATGAAGAACTAGAACAACTTGATCATCCAGTGCAACTATGCAGACCTATTGAATCAGTCAATATAACCAAAACTACAAAATGTCTAGCTTGGCTTGAAGTTACTCTATAAGAAGCAGAAACACTCAAAGCTCCAAGTGGCACTTTCAGAGAAAGCAAGAAGTCCAAAAGATTCTCCAACTATGCAACATGTATGACAAAACTTATAAATGAATAATTCATCACATTTGAAGAAGCAGTTCAAAAGAAATAGTGGAAAGAAGCCGTGACAGAAGAATACTAGTCTATCATGAAAAATGATGTGTGGGAAATTGTACCTAGAGCCAAGGAAAAATCAATGGTAACTTCAAAATGGGTCTATAAGATCAAACATGTAGTAGATGGAAGCATAGATAAATACAAGGCAAGGTTTGTGGATAGAGGGTTCTCCCAGAAGGAGGGAGAAGATTATGAGAAAACCTTTTCTCTTGTTGCCATATACACTTCTATTAGAGCCATTATGTCCCTTGCTACTTCCATTGGATGGAATTTACATGAGATGGATGTAAAAACAACTTTTCTCAATGGAGCAATTGAAGAGGAAGTGTACATTGAACAACCTCAAGGATTTGAGGTGAAACCCATAAACACTCATGTTTGCAGATAAAAGAAATCCCTGAATGGACTCAAGCAAGCTCCATGAGCATGGTATGATAGAATTGACAGTTACTTAATAAGACTTGGTTTCTCTAAGAGTTATGCAGGTCCAAATATCTACTACAAGGTTGTGAACAATGCACCTGTGATTCTACTGTTGTATGTCAATGATTTATTCTTGANGAAGGGTTGCTAGAAATCTTGGAATCAAACAGACAAAATCTCATAAGGAAAACTATGCAACCAATTTCAAGGGTGGATCAAATATCAGAAAACCCCCTTACTAGAGAAAGTGGGTGTTGGAATATTCACCAATACCGAGGGGGGGAGGGGAGGGTGGTGAATCAATATTGAACATGTTTTACCAATTTTAATCACAACATTAACTGATCAATGATTCCATTCACTTATGATTGCATTTAACATATCATAAACATATAACCATAAACAATGCATCGCATCATAACCACAGATACACAATACACCAGTA
Organism: Picea glauca; assembly: GCA_000966675.3. Taxonomy (NCBI): domain Eukaryota; kingdom Viridiplantae; phylum Streptophyta; class Pinopsida; order Pinales; family Pinaceae; genus Picea; species Picea glauca. Next base: position 81,843 of record JZKD02S1941226.1, read on the forward strand.
TTTTACGTGGAAACCCAAATGGGAGAAAACCACATAATGTTTTCTTATATATAAAAATATTACTTTCATAGGAAGCACCAACTTCAAAAATTCTTTAGCACCAACTGGAAGGAGGCTCCAACCTGAAGGAAACTACAACTCCCTGAATTCTCCAGCTCCCACTGGAAGGAGGCTCCAACCCCATGATTTACAAGCTCCAACATGAAAGAATCTCCAACTCCCTACATTCTCTGGATTCAACTGGAAGGAGGCTACAACCCTCTAATTTATAGGCTCCACCTGAAGGAAGCTCCAACTCTCTGTATTATCCATCTCCAACCAGGAGGAGGCTACAACCCCCTTTTCTTTCCCCTTCCTTCTTCCCTAAAATATACGTGTAGACTCAACCTATCACTGATGTTGATATTATGGTAGCTGTGGGAGGTATTAACCCCTACGTGTAACCTTTGACGAGACTTGAATATTCTGGGAAGCAAGAGAAACCCTAAAACGTTAGATAATAACCCTAGAAGACAAGTCAGCTCAAGATAATAATTAATATTGAGTTATTAGCCTCCAGGAAGAGAAGTCGGCCCAATCAGGTGAGTTGGAGCAGTATAAATAGAGGGCTCTAGAGCTCATTTGGAATCACTCACTCTCACAACTGCATAAGGACAAGTGATGCGCATGACTGCTGGAGAACAAGCTAGTACTTCACCATCTACAAAGGCTATTCTATTTCCTTTGTCTTCTAAGCAAGAGATAGATACAAGATAATGGAGGAGAATACACATCCAATAAATTTGTTTCCTTTTGTAAATCAATAGGGATTAGGAGGGAGCTAATCGTTTATCATAATCCTCAAAAAAATGGTGTAGCAGAAAGGAATAATAGATCCATTGAAGAAACCATGAAGGCACTAATGAATGATCAAAGTCTATCCATGTTCCTATGGAGAGAAGCAACCATGAAAACAATATATGTTTAGAAAAAAAGTCCCCACCACATATTGAAGGATACGACTCTGGAATAAGCCTTCTCAGGAAAGAAACCTAGTGTGAAACACTTAAGAATATTTGGTTGTCCTATTTACATTCATGTTCCCAAGGACAAAAGGAAGAAAAGTTTAGAACCCTTAGGAAGGAAAGGCATATTTGTTGGATATAGTGAATCCTCCAAAGCCTACAGAATCTATATTCCAGAACAACATAAGATTGAAGTCAGCAGAGATGTAACTTTCGATGAGAAGTTGGCTTTCAATAATTCTATAGAAGACTCCATGGAAGAGGAATATGAAGAGCCTAAAGAAGAAAGCATTGGTTTTCCAGAAAGTCAGAATGAAGAACTAGAACAACTTGATCATCCAGTGCAACTATGCAGACCTATTGAATCAGTCAATATAACCAAAACTACAAAATGTCTAGCTTGGCTTGAAGTTACTCTATAAGAAGCAGAAACACTCAAAGCTCCAAGTGGCACTTTCAGAGAAAGCAAGAAGTCCAAAAGATTCTCCAACTATGCAACATGTATGACAAAACTTATAAATGAATAATTCATCACATTTGAAGAAGCAGTTCAAAAGAAATAGTGGAAAGAAGCCGTGACAGAAGAATACTAGTCTATCATGAAAAATGATGTGTGGGAAATTGTACCTAGAGCCAAGGAAAAATCAATGGTAACTTCAAAATGGGTCTATAAGATCAAACATGTAGTAGATGGAAGCATAGATAAATACAAGGCAAGGTTTGTGGATAGAGGGTTCTCCCAGAAGGAGGGAGAAGATTATGAGAAAACCTTTTCTCTTGTTGCCATATACACTTCTATTAGAGCCATTATGTCCCTTGCTACTTCCATTGGATGGAATTTACATGAGATGGATGTAAAAACAACTTTTCTCAATGGAGCAATTGAAGAGGAAGTGTACATTGAACAACCTCAAGGATTTGAGGTGAAACCCATAAACACTCATGTTTGCAGATAAAAGAAATCCCTGAATGGACTCAAGCAAGCTCCATGAGCATGGTATGATAGAATTGACAGTTACTTAATAAGACTTGGTTTCTCTAAGAGTTATGCAGGTCCAAATATCTACTACAAGGTTGTGAACAATGCACCTGTGATTCTACTGTTGTATGTCAATGATTTATTCTTGACAGGTGCAAAGTATCTCATCACCTAGTGTAAGAAGGAGTTATCTTCTAAGTTCGATATGAAATATCTTGGTGTCGTGCATTATTACTTGGGACTATAAGTATGGAAAAATCTTGGTGAAATCTTCCTTGGTGTTGGGTATGTGTTATATTCTTTGCATGTGTGTGTGTGGGCGCGTCAGATACGACAACTGTGTCTGACGATCCCTCCCACTAGTGCGTCGAACGCTTTTCTAGGGGGGTCCCGGGGCAGGTATGCCCCCCCTGGTTACACGCAACCCTCTGAATTTTTTTTTTGGGCGGTTTTTCTATTTTTAGCGGATTTTGCTATTTTTAGCGGATTTGTAAATTAATCCCGGATTAAGGGATTAGGGTTTTGGTATCTGCAGAATACCTAAAAACATTGTATATATTGTATGGTGAATGGTGAAATTCGAGATAATGAATATAAGAAAGGTTTTCCCGGTTGAGGGTTTCCGGTATAAAATCTCTGTGTACTCTGTGTATGAGCCATTGATTAATTTTTGTCTTGCTTAAGAATCTATATGCATTGATTTACTTCGCAGGTTTAAAACTTACACTTGGACAAGGAAAATATGCAGTAAATATCCTTCAAAAATTTAGAATGATAGATTTCAAATCCATAGCCACTCCTATGATCACAAACATAAGAAAAGTAAGAGGCTCAGATTTTGATCCAGTCGATCCATCCCTGTATTGACAATTGATTGGGTTTTTTTATGTATCTAGTGAATAATCGACCATATATTTTTTTTACCGTAAACACTTTAAGCCAGTTCCAAGTGGAAACCAGACATGAGAATTGAATAGCTTCAAGTCATGTTCTAAGATATATTCGTGGGACGTTAAACTATGGATTAAGATACACCTCAACCAGTGAAGTACATCTTCATGGATTCGCAGATTTAGATTGGGCAGGGAGTGCAGAAGAAAAAATGAGTACTTAAGGGATGTGTTTTAGCTTGGGCTCTGCTATGATATCATGGGCCAGGAGGAAACAAAAGTCTGTTGCACTCAACATTGCAGAAGCAAAATATATCGCAACATGTGAAGCATGTACCAAAAAAGTGTGGTCGAGAAAGGTGATTTATGGACTATTTGATCAGGTACCATATTCAACCGTAATATATTGTGACAATCAAAGTTGTATGAAGCTATCAAAACACCTAGTGTTTCATGACTAGTCGAAAAATATTGAGATTAAATACTACTTTATTCGTGATAAAGTCCAGGAAGGAGAAGTGAAATGTCGGTATATCTCCACAGATGAGCAGGTAGTATATATTTTGAAAAGCCTCTATCCATAATAAAGTTTGCGTACTTAAGGGACAAGATGGGCTCATGGAGATAACTCTCTTAGTTTAAAGGGAAGATATGGTTCCCCAGGTTGGGAGTGAGCACTGATATGTTATTTATGTATGGGAAGTCATTTTCCAGTTTGGAAAATGGTCCAGGTTGGGAGTTCACTTTTCAGTTTGGAAAGTGGTCCAAGATTTCTGATGGACAATCATTTTCCAGTTCAAAAAATGGTCTAGAAAGGATAGTCATTTTCATAATGAAAATGGTCCGATAGATTGTTGATGTACCATAGACAACGATTCCCCTTATGGTCAGTGTGGGGGAATGGTCTAGGATAGTCATTCTCCTTGGCAATCACTCTGAGAAGTGGTTAAGAAGAATGGTCCGCCTCTCCTAGATTCATTCTTTTGAAGTTCACAATTGTGAATAGTGTTGAAGAATGGTTCAATGTAGAAGGTTGGTGCAGGACAATCATTTCCTTAGGAAATGGTCCAGACATTAATTCCCTAGGGTAGACTCATTCTCTCTATGTTGCACCGTGAATCGTGCCAGAAGAATGGCCCAGTTAGGTTGAATGGTTTAGGTTCAACAATCAAGGACAATCATTCCCTAGAGCAGACTCATTCTCTCCAGGTTGTTGTAAGGTACCAGATCTATTATATTAGAAGAATAGAGAAATAATGCAGAGAATAATACCAAGATAGCAACATAATACATAAATATTGCAGAGATAACATCAGAACAACAAATTATATGGAACCACAACACCAAAATTATACCTTTATTGATAGGAAAAAATGTTCACTTGTCTCTTTGAGGGGGAAACCTCCAGCAGAGAATAGCTCTATTACAATAATTTTCCAAGACAAAAATTCTCATACCCTCTACTCTTATTTATACTAAATCTATCTATCCAAAAGAACAATCTAGAGGAGGATCCTTCTGGAAGCAGAAGCTTCTATTAGGTCTTCTTACAATTGACTTATTCCTCCTTATTGCTTGGCCTTATTAATATTGACCTTTATTACATGGAAATATATTATTCTACCCAATTGTGGAGGTTAGGTAGGTTAGGTCCCTAGCAGTTGCATTGTGAATCGTGCCGAAAAAATGGCCTAGTTAGGTTGAATGGTCCAGGTTCATAAATCAGGGACAATTATTCTTCTATGCTTGAGAAGAATAGTCCAGATAGCCCATGGATGATGTTTAACTTTATGAGGGTAGATGCTCTTCTAGATCTCATAGTTGTGAGTGGAAGAATGGCCCAGATGACTCATTTTGTATCATGATATTGTTTATATAGGTTGATATCAGATGATATGATTCTTGTAGAGATTGTATGTCTCTGGATAATAGTTGTATGCTACTGTGGTGGATGTGATCCACTGGTAGTGATTGTGTGTCACTGGTTGGTAGCAGTGTGCTACTAGGAGTGTTTGTGTACCACTGGATAGTAGTTGTATACTACTGTGAATAGACATAGTTGTTCTATTGTATGGCATTGTTCTGATTTCCATGGAGACTATCTAGTTGGATAGTAATGATCGTGCTCGTGATTTGATCATTAGATAGCCTGTGTGGCTATGATGATGCTACTGGTTGAATGGTATGTTTGTACTCAATACCATTTCCTTTATTACCTCCCTAGCTAGGAGGGAGTGTTGATATTATGGTAGCTACGAGAGGTATTAACCTCTATGTGTAACCTTTGACGAGACAAGAATATTCTGGGAAGCAAGGTAAAGTCTAAAACGTTGGATAATAACCCTAGAAGAAAATTCGACTCAAGAGAATAATTAATGTTGAGTTATTAGCCTCCAAGAAGAGAATTCAGCCCAGTCAGGTGAGTTGGAGCAGTATAAATAGAGGGCGCTAGAGCTCATTTGGAATCACTCACTCTCACAACTGCGTAAGGACAAGTGATGTGCATGACTGGTGGAGAACTACAACTGTTGCAATAGTGACTTAATATTGGGTTATGGTTTGTACTTTCTGCTTAGTCTTTGGCTATTGCTGCTTGGTACGCTAGCCTTGGAGAGAGGTACGCTACCTTGGTTGACTATTAGTATGCTTCCAGAATTATTATGTCTGTCAAGGTTAAAGGTGCTCGGGGGTGGCCTTTGTGCCTATGGTTGGGTGACAATATTTATATATTGTCTATGGTGAAAATGATCACATCTCTTTTATTCTAATTGTTGGGTATGTGTTATATTCTTTGCACGAGTAGTAGTGTCTGAGCGCCTGCGCCGGGCGCGCAGGGGGGTTAGAGGGGGGTGCAGGGGGCAGCGCCCCCGAAATTTTTTTTTTCGGGCCGACATATTTTCGTCGGGCCGAGCCGACATATTTTCACCGGCCCGACATATTTCCGGGACGACATATTTCCGGGACCACATGATATTAGGTGGTTTTTCGACACATGGTTTTTTGCCGATGGTTTTCTATTTCCAGTTAAGGAATTAGGGTTTTGGACTAATCCAGGTCATTGGGTTAGGGTTTTGGATGCCGCTGGCTCCTATATGTATATTGTATTGTAAACAATGTAACACAATGTGTATGAATATAATATATTTTGGTTTTCCTGGTTTGGGTTTCCAGGTGAAAAATCTCTGTGTAATGTTTGTATTTGCCATTGTATCTTTTCTGTTCTTTTACTGAATATCAGTTTGTAGTAGATATTGTACAAGGTTAGAATTTACACTAATAACTACCATTGTCACTGTTACTAATAATAAACCTGTCACTGTAATATCAACCTGTAACTTCCACTGATACTGTCACTATCATTGTTACTATATATGTCACTAATACTGCTATCTTATCATCAACATCATCATTGACTAAAATTAGATCCACTCACACAGATCATATACCAAGATCACCAATCATGTGCTAATATATGTGTGTTATAACATCAATCAACCATGTACCATAACATTCATCAACCATGCACTAAAATATGTACCATAATATCCATCAACCATGTACTAAGATATGTAAACATATACGAAAGTACATCTCAAACCATGTGCCCAATATCCAAGATTCTCCTCAAACCATATGCCAAAAACGTGCTTTAAGCATGTGCCAAACCATCCAAGATATGCATCTCAAACATGTGTCAAAACATCCAAAATGTGAAACCAACCATATCCCTCAAGCATATGCCAACTCATCAATGATATACCTCAAGCAATGTTCCAATACATGCCTCAAACCATGTATCCAAGTATTCCAAAATTACCTCAACCATGTGCCAAATATACATGCCAATAAATCCAAGATATGTACCAACAATATGCCTCAAACCATGTATCCAAGTATCCCAAAACTACCCCAACCATGTGCTAAAGATATATACCAATATGTTTAAGATATGTACCAACAATATGCCTCAAACCATGTACCAAACATATACCATACATTTGAGATGTGCCTCAAAGCATATGCCCAAATATTCAAAACATGCCTCAAGTATGTATCATAACATCAATACATAACCCTCAAAATACATATAAAAACATACCTATGATTTTGTAATAGACTTGGTGCATACATACCTGGTGTATTACATCATAGACCCTCATACCTTCTTCATCTTCAACAACAAGAAAATAACATCTTCATCAAACTTTACCTTAGTTTCGCACGACTAGTTTTTGGATTAGTCACAAACCCTAACTTTCAACAAGCATAACTCTGTACCTGTAATGAATAAATGTATGAAACTTGTACCCAATCTTCTTCAATATTTCCTCTAAAATTCCTCCAAGTTTCATTCCTTGAATCATCCCTAAAAAGGATTTATAGAGAAAATGGTAGTGAATTCTGGCCTATTTTGTAGAGCGAACTTGTAGATAATTACACACATGGAATATTTGATATGTGGTTATGAAAATTTCACACAACGTAATATAGACTATACTCTTTCCAATGCAATTGGTCTCACAAAATTTGGATCCTCCATGAATAAGTTATGACTATTTGGCTCACAAAATTTGGATCTTCCCTCTGAAATTTGCCTCAGATCTCCTTGGTTACCTCATATAAAAATCACTTGAGTTGATGTAACAAATAAACTCCTAGGTGCCTTATTTATACTAGATCCAACATCCTCTTTTTAGGGTCGACTTGACCCAAATTAAATTCAATTTAATTTTTAATGATTATTTCATTGAGGCCAACTTTACCAACAATATCTTTAATATTTATTGCAATGGGGTCGACTTGTAACTTCTTGTATGCAACAAATTTGCTTCTTTTAATTAATTTGGGGATGACTTGTCACTTCTTGTTACAATTGTTTAGGGCTTCTCAACCATACTTCTGGTCTTCAACTTCAAGAAGGGATAACTTCTCAACTGTGAGGAACCACGTGGCATACCACCTACCGTTGGAAATAGAATGATGAGGACTATCCATGTATGATGGTTTTGCATGTATGTACCATGTACTTCATCCTATTTTTCCTCAAAACAATTTCGAGCTCCATGACCACTGTCAGCTTTTGCAGCTTGGGAGGTACTTCGCATGTTTTATCTTGTATGCGGATGTAACCTTATGTTTACACTACTAGGCACTTGACTTTGTAAATGAGTTTTTATAAAGTTGTGATAAAATGGTTTTTTTTTATTAAAGTGACTTTTTAATAAAGTGTACCTTCTAATATTAAAGTGACTTTATTCATAAAGTGCACTTATGTTATAAAGTGAAATTGTACTTTAATATTTTTAAGTGATTTATTTTGGAGGGAATGCATCATGTCTGTTGATCTTGTAAAGGAAAGATTAGATCTTGGCCATTAGATTTAGGGTTGGAGAAGGTGAATGGTCCCTTTCAGATTATAAGAGAATACCTAGGGTAGTGTGCAAGACAAGAAGAAAAGAGGAAGAATATTGAGAGAGAGAGAGAGAGAGAGAGAGAGAGAGAGAGAGAGATAACTTGAAGAGGAAAGAACAAAAACTAGGCACATTTCCCAAGAGGAAAGAGAGCACAAATCCCAAGACAAATTGTTGTGTAACTGAGTTGGAGCTTTTTTTTGTTTTGGAGGCCGCACTGTATGGATTTGTATAGTCTGTACAATCTGTACAACAAAGGAAAGGGGCACAGATTTCAAGATTGGTTTGTTGCATGAAAACCGAGGTATCTACTGTAAATGTGTTGAACCTGCACATAATAGATATAGCTAAAGAATGATACACATGTTTGCAGAGAGAAAAGGAGAAAGAAGAAGAAGGAGAGAAAGAATGAAAGAATTCACATTAACCGTTTTCCACACTCAAAGAGTGAATAATTTACAATAGATATAGGATACATGAATAACTAATGCATCATAGTGGTTGTCTAGAGTGATCTGGACACACATCAACAGTTACAAGAGTAAACTGCCACCTAGTCTAGTCTCTCAGGCAGTTACATGAGTGAACTGCCACCTAGTCTGAGTTAACTAGTCTATCAGTCTTCAGTTAACTGATTGAAATAGAGTGAAGTGAGGAGGATATTCAGGAATCATGAGTAATGTGCTAATCTAGTGATGATTCCAAGGACAATGCACATTAGCTGGTGATAATCCCAATGCTGCATGGTGATAATCCCAATGTAGCATCTAGACTTCACTCAACTGATCAAACTAAAGTGAAAACTGAAGAGAATATTCTCCCTAGAGGAATATTCTTCCTAAAATATAGGAGACTGAATAATGACTAATAAACAAGGAAAAACCTTAGGAAAAATAAATCTTAGGTGTG
>JZKD02S1941226.1:188806-212400 GCA_000966675.3 Picea glauca
TTGGTAGATTTGGAAGTCTGACCCAGACTGGGACGTCTTTGGGGATTTCTGAGGCGGGATCGAAGCTCGGGGTCCATCTGTTCAGATAAAGCCCTTGAGTGCCCATGAAGTAAGGCCCGTTCCTGAAGATTAGATCTCTGTCTTCCTGGGAAATAAATTCGAAGATGAAATATCCACGTCCGACCGCATAGCTGGTAACACTGTTTGTAATCAGCGGGAGCCAGTTTCGTTGGACCCAGTTGTCTGTGGATCTGGAGGAGGGCCAGAGACCCATGAATTGGCCAATGAGACCGCGTTCAGAGAGAGAGAGGGCTACTTTCATCGGTTGATCAGGAGGAAGATCTATTTCTGGAATATCCTTTAGTTTCTTGACGAAGCTGGGAGATTCTACTGTGGTCGATTGTTTGCTACTCGCCTCTACCAGTCGGCAAAAGGAGGAGGCTGGGGAAGGAGGGGGCAGCGGCCCCCCTCCCTGACCATCCATGGCGGCTTAAACCCTAATGCACCAGGATGCACGAGCTTTCACAGATCGTGAATTTTCATACGCTCATGGTTCCTTCCACATGTAACACTCCACTCATCTACCAAAATAATGCATAATTCTTACCTGAACCTGATGCTATTATTTGCTCGCTGCTTGCTTCCTTCCCACTTCTTTAGAACACTACCCAAAACCGTCCTCCCTGCCGACTAGTTATCTCCTAGCCCTAGGATATCAACGGATATCCTAGCCCTCCGTGCCCAAAACCCCCAGCAAACCCCCGGTGCACTGTGTCAATTCCACTCCAAATTTCATTCTGCCAATTCCCCGCTCCAAAATTCATTCCCAACTCCCCGTAGAATAATCCTCCTCCAACTCCTTTCCCCCCCTTATCCCTCCTTCACTGACTTCCCTTCATTTACTCCCTTATCCTTACATTTATTACCTTATTAATTTCTTATCCCATTCTTCAATGCCTTATTCCCCCCCTTTCATTAATATCTTATCCATTCATTAATATGTTTCCATTTTCGGGAACGTAACTTAAATTAATAATATATTTTATTATCCACCTTTATTTATTTACCATATTGATTAATGAGTTAATTAATACTTAAATTAATCATAATCAATAATAACTAATTAATAACTAATAATTAGTTATGTTATTTTAATAAATAAATATAGTTTAGCTAATCTTTTAGGATTACATTATTAAATTAATTATAATTAGTAATCAAGGGTCGTTACAACACCCTATTGGGTAGAGGTAAAGGATAAATTGTCTAGAATCTGTACTTCCCATTGTGGGTGTGGTTGATCGTTGTATGTTCGTGTTGGCACTTGGGTTGTAATGCCTTCATGCATTGGGTTTTGCGTACCATAGAGGTTCTAGTGACTAGGCATCAGGACCATTGTGTCGGGATTATGGATGTTTTCCTTTAGCTTGTGGGCGTTGTCATGTTTGTGTTGGGAAGTTAGTCATTTCTATGTTTTGATATATGCATGTTTCACCCCATTGCTCGTTGTGCTAGTGCATTGAGTCATTGTTGTATGTTTCCTAATCTGCGTGCGGGTGTTTTTCGTCAAGTTGTGTGGTTCAATTGTTGTCGTCGTTGCATATGGTATCATAGCAGGTTCAACCCACGACTTGGGAACACTACGCCTTTCGTTGTTATGATATTTTATTATAATTTTTCTAATTAAGTTGACTTGTATTCATGAAGGTAATCATGGTTAGAGGACGCCGCAAAGGCAGATGACAGGGTGCTAGGGGAGGAGGCACGATGATTCCAGTAGCATCCATGCTTGAGGGGTCTAACCCCCGGGGAGGCAAACAGGTTGTCGGGTAGGAGAAGATAATGGTGGGTGATGTGGTTGGGCTTATGAGGTCCTTTCAACGCATGTCTGAGGCATTGATCAACTGTTTGGACAGAGATAAGGCCAGGGCATCGGCACCCCCTAAGGGTCCATCGCGCGCTCCGGTTGGTACTGGTAGCATTCACTGTGAACTCGAGAAGGTCAAAATTACTGAGTTCTTTGGTGGCCCGGACGATGTAGCCGTTGAGGCATGGTTGGAGAATATGGCTATGTTCTTTTCACTTCGCGACTATACCTCCAACATGAAGGTCTGCATGGCAGTATTTCAACTGAAGGGGAGCAATCTTCTTTGGTGGAAGACACTCATGCCACAATTGAACATGTTCGTCGAAGACATGTCATGGGAACTATTCAAGGAGTGGTTCCGAGAGAGGTACCTTTCATAGGAATTCATTGAGCATCAGATCAACGAGTTCAACGCCTTACAACAGTGCGATCATATGGTGCCCGAGTACGAGGATTGTTTTATGGAGTTGCTTCGGTATGCTCCACATATTAATACTAAGAAACTTAAGGTAAATAGGTTCTTGTTCGGCCTTAATGTTATCATACGTGCAAAGGTTAGAATTCTGATGCCTCAAAACTTGCATGATGTCATCCAGAAGGCCCTTAGAGCAGAGGAGGATCTTATCAGTGGGGTTCAGAGTAGGACTCCAGCAAGACCAGCAAGGCAAGTGTCATATGGTGAGCAGCAGCATCAGACACCATCTTGACAAAATCCAAGGTATCGTGGCTTCCAAAGAGGATACCGTGGAGTCTGTCAAGATCAGTGCCTCAACAACGAACACCTTAGCCGGGACCATAGCATCAATAACAGCGTCAATCGCAACAGTTGCAATTTAGTCTTGTTCAATAGAATAGACTAGGATTCTAGGCTGGTGGGCTGTCAACTTCTACTTCGGGTACCAGGAGTACTGGACCAAAGAAGGGGTGTTGGACTTGTGGGGAGGCACACTACCAACGTGACTGCCCAATGGAGAGGACTAGAGAATCTAGATTAGTCGGACCCACCACAGTGGGAGATTTGGGCAAGGCCCATCGAATTTATGCAATGGTGAATAACCGCCAGGTAGAGCACCAATCGACTGTGATTGAGACATTAGGTATTGGCACTGACGAGAACCTTATTATTTTTATATATCTCGATGCTACCGAGTGTTTCATTTCTGGTGCAACGCTAAAAAGTATTAAGGTAAAGGCAGTCGAATATGATGAGTTTAGCTTTGTAGAGATGGCTTCGAAAGCCAAACAGAAGGTTGGAAGGAACGTTACGTACTGTACCCTTAACCTGGTAGAATTTCTCACCAATTCCAACCTATACATCATGATCTTAGGATATTATGACGTCATGATCAGTATGGACTCGTTGGAATCGCATGAGGTGATACTCAACTGTAAGATGAAACGATTGAGCTTGGTTGATGACGAGGGACATAGATGTGTGATTGTAGGTTGGAACCATGGAGTTTCCCTGAGGTTGATCTCTTCCCTGTAGTTACAAAAGAGCGTGCGCAAGGGATGTAAGCTTTATGTGATCCTTGCGTTAAATGAGAAGGGAGTAGTGGAAGGTCTAGAACACCTTCCTGTGGTGAGAGAGTTTGTGGACATATTCCTAGAGGATCTACCTGGGATGTTGTCAGAGAGGGAATTGGAATTTACCATAGACCTAAAACCAGGGACTAAACCAATAGCGCGAACACCTTATCGTATGTCAACCCCAGAGTTACAGGAGTTGAGAATGAAATTGAAGGAGTTGTTGGACTTGGGACTCATACGTCCAAGTGTGTCACCATTAGGTGTGCCTGTTATTTTCATATGAAAGAAGGATAGGTCGTGGAGACTCTGCATTGACTACCATCAATTGAACAAAGCAACGATCAAGAATCAGTATCCGTTGCCGAGGACTGATGATCTGTTCGATCAGATGAAGGGAGCGATGGTGTTTTCCAAGATCAACTTGAGATCAGGGTATCACCAGTTACATATCAAGGAGGATGATGTCCTTAAGACTGCCTTTAATATAAGGTTTGGACATTACGAGTTTACTGTTTTACCGTTTGGACTAATGAACGCCCCAGGGGTATTTATGAGTTTAATGAATGGGGTGTTCCGAAAATACTTGGACAATATCGTCCAAGTATTCATTGACGATATTTTTATTTACTCTTGGATGATGGAGGAGCATGATGAGCACTTGAGCTTGGTACTATAGTTTCTGCGAGAGCACAAATTGTATGGGAAATTGTCCAAATGCTCATTTTATCAATCGAAGATTCACTACTTAGGGCATGTCATCTCCTAAAAAGGTATCACCGTGGATCCAGCAAAGGTCGAGGATATTATGGAATGGACTGCATCGACGAATGTCCCAGAAGTGTGTAGCTTCATGGGTTTAGCAGGATACTATCAACGATTTGTCGAGGGATTTTCGAAGATAGCAAATCCGATCACAGAATTGCAGTAGAAGAACAAGAAGTTTGTTTGGACTGAGAAATGTGTGGAGGCATTTCAGAGGCTCAAGGATATGTTGACAACAACACCAATACTAAATGTCCCTGACATGGATGCGAACTTCTTGGTATGCACTGATGCATCCAAGGAAGGCTTAGGCGGAGTCTTGATGAAAGACAATCGAGTGATCACTTACATCTCGAGGAAATTGAGAAGGCATGAGGAGAACTACGTGACACACGATTTGGAGTTATTATCCATTGTATATGCCTTGAATGTTTGGAGACACTAGCTTATTGGATGAAAATTGAACTAAAAATAGACCACTATGGACTACAACACATCTTTACATAAAGCGACGTGAACACACAACAACAACGTTGGTTGGAATTGTTGAGAGAGTACGATTTCAAGATTAAATACATAAAAGGAACAGTGAACCGAGTTGCAGATGCATTGAGTCAGAGACCACGCATCTTTTCGGTGTTTCCACTTCATAAGAATCTACATGAAAAGATTCTAACTTTACAGTGCGACGATGACTGGTACAAAGAGGTCAAGGATTTTATCGAACAAAAAACAATGATGGTACCAACATTTAAAGGATTAAAATTGTATGACAATGGACTATTGAGATTTAAAAATAGAATTTACGTGCCATCGAATGATGAGTTGAGGAGTTTGATCCTAAACGAGGCTCACATAGCAGTGTACATGGATCACCCAAGAGTCACGAAGATGAGGGAATACCTTAAACCCTTATTCTTCTAGAAAGGAATGAAGGAAAACATAGTCAACTACGTGGCCATATGTCTAGAATGTCAGCAGGTAAACGCTAAACATAGACATCTAATAGGATTACTACATCCACACGCTATTCCAGAATCAATATGGGAGGTTATTTCAATGGATTCCATTGTTGGATTGCCACTAACGACAAGGAGACACGACTCAATTTTTGTGGTATTCAACACTCTGACGAAGAGTGCTCATTTTATTCATGTGCATATGATGTATCAGGCACCTGACATAGCTAGATTTTTCATCAGTGAAATTGTGAGGCTGCATGGAGTGCCTAAGAGTATTATATCTAATCGAGGATCGGTGTTTACCAAACGATTTTGGACTAGTTTCCAAGAGGCCTTGGGAACCCAACTTAACTTTAGTAATGCGTATCACCCAGAGACTGACGAACAGACCAAACAAACAAACCAAATCTTTGAAGACATGTTGCGCATGTACGTTATGGACCAACAAAAGCGTTGGGAAGAATTATTGCCACTCATAGAATTCTCTTTTAACAACAGTTACCAAAGAACCCTTAAGATGGGACCTTTCAAGTTCGTTTATGGGTGACCATGTCAGACGCCTTTGAGTTGGGATCGACTTGAGGATAGGGTCCTGGTGGGACCAGAAGTGATCCAATAAATGGAATATCAAATGCAAACAATAAGACAAAGGATTAAGAAAGCATAGGATCGACAAAAGAGTTATGCTGATGCGCATCGTGTCGACCGTAGTTACGAAGTTGGTGATTGAATCTTCTTGCAGGTAAAACCACATAAGAGTTCGATCAAGTTTGGAAGGGGATCTAAATTCTCTCCTAGGTTCGTGGGACCTTTCGAGATTGTGGAGAGGAAGGGGCCCGTGGCCTATAAACTAGCCTTGTTTGATTCTTTGAGGCGTATGCATGATGTTTTTCACGTATCTGTTTTGAGAGATTATATTAGTGATCCTACACATGTTATTGAAATGAGATCCTTGCAGGTATCGGATGAGGGGGCGCTCACGACTGATTCGATCTACATCCTGGATCATCACATTCAACAGCTACGGCATCGAACCGTAGATCAGGTCAAGGTCTAGTGGGACAATTATAGTCCGCACTCGGTGACCTGGGAGGACGCATATGATATGCGCCAACAGTTTCCATATTTGTTTGATAGATAGACTTATGACATTGTGATAAACATTATTTCAACACTTATATACTGTGAAACTTCGGGACAAAGTTTAGACCAAGAGGGGGTGTATGTAACATCCCACTCTTGCGCGCACCGAGGGAACTTATTCTTTGAGGAGACTTTCTTGCAAGTGATCCAGATTATTATACTATTGGGAATTTGATTATGATTATGAGGCATTATGGATATGATGACATGTTATTTTGCTATATTGATATAGAAAAGTTCTATTGACTCGGTTCTCCTGAGTGTGAAGGATTTTGGACCTCGAGGATGCAGAGGCATTGATGAAACCATTGGACTCTGAATCGAGTTAGGGAGTGGACTATTGGGGTTTTATTGTTGTATATATGACATATGTGCATCTGATTAGATGTTATGATTATGGATTTTATTTCTGACATGATTTGTTGATGATGCAGATGGACGATAGCTTGCCTTCCAGACTCACATGTGGAGTAGAGGGGTCACGCATGACTACCAAAGACGTTGAGGGAGAGGTGTGGACAACAACCTTGCCACATCCTACTAACACTCCCGTCGTGGCTCGAACTGTAGGTTAACAACTACCTAGTTCGAGAAGACCCACAATGTCATGATGGAAGAATGTGATAGTCGCTCATGATGATTCTAAGGGGCACAATAAGGCATGGGCCTTATTCCTTAGAGGCCCTTAGTCTCCCACAACATCACCTAACAGAGTATTGAATCTAGTGGTTTTTTATGTCTACCATGTCAGTCAAGAGGAGAGTGGCATCCTTGGAGCATGTAGTGTGTCCTGAAGGGCACGTCACGTAGGAAAAACAGAAAGAGGCAAGTGGCACCCTTGGAGCATGTAGTGTGTCTTGAAGGGCATGTCGCACAAGGGAAACAAAATGAGGGAAGTGGAACCCTTGGAGCACCTAGTGCATCCTGAAGGGAACGTCGCATTGTTAACTAATAAGTGAATAAAACTAGATGGACTTAGAACGAATGATGTGATAAGAGTTATTTAAAAAAAAAAATCCCTAATAAAAATGTCACCCAACCTAGGAAATTAAAATCTAGGTCTAAGTGATACTTGTGGTAAAAAACAAAAAAAAAACAAAATTGATACTAATAATCATCATTAAACATGTGACGAGAAGGGGATAAGAAATTCAATTAATTTATAAAAATCAAAATACTTTGGGGGATTAAATTTTTAAAAAAGGAAATGATTGTTTTGTTACCTATGTTAATTAAAAATTTATTAATTAAAAAGAAAAAGGGGAAAAAGATAATTTTATACACTTGCTAATTTGATTTTTAGATAAAATGGGAAAAGATGGAAACTTAAAAAAAATAGGAAACTAAGGGGAAAAGGGGAAACATAAAGAAAAAGGGAAACATAAGGAAAAAGAAGAATGACCAACTTAGTAAGGAACCTTGCCTTTAAGAACTTTCTAAATTGAACTCAACTAGGAATTTAGTAAGGGCATAAGTCATTAAATTGTGTAAGGGAATATGGGGACACCTAGGAGCGATTTTAGGAATGCTTTTAGGTGGGTGGGGGAGATAGGAGTAATTAAATAATTAATGAAATTAATTTTTGGTGCAACAAAGGGGATGGGTGACATGTGTACGGGGAAGATTTTTCTAAATTAAATTATTGAACAATAAATTAAATGGGAAATCCAGAAAGAAATCACTTAGAAACTTTATATAAAGGAGGGATGAGAAGGAGGATGGATCTCTTCTTTTATGCGTAACATTACGCTGTAGAATTTTTGACTTGAGTGACTTATCTTGTGGGAGTTGGGATACCCAACTCGGTGAGGAGTGGTACCTCAGCCTTGTGAGGCGAGCTGGGAGCTAGTTGTTCTCTGGTTTAGTGTGCGTGGCCCCTTTGCTGCTCGGGGGGATAAGGTGGAAGAAGAGTATTGCTAGTGTTGGATGGGAGGTACCGGTGAAGTCTCATCGGACGGCAAGCGGGAGTTGCATGGAGCATGCGGGACAATGAATCAGAGATGTCACCATGGGATATGATACAGATGCTTTTATTTTGCATGGTAGATTACTATTGATCTTATGCTTTCATTTCTGTACTTTTATTGTGTAAGGAAAAGTGTTTTTACTTAGCATTTTTAATCGAAAACTCAAAATCCTCATAGCTTTACGCTCGCTGCATCGATTTGATCTCCTTGGCCACCGATCCTTGATTGTTATGGTTGTTCTGTTATTTTATTAATTATTGAATAGTTGTGCTATATCTTCTTCCTCATCCCTACATCATTAGTTCACGCTTGAGCAGTCGGCCAGGAGACGAATCGACGATCATCACTTCGATGCATAGCGACCTATAGATTCTAATGCCCTGCTTTCCTGTGTGTGGATGATGAGCGAAGGATGTTTCTGCCCAGCTGTTTACCCCTTCTTATCTCCACGTTTTGATCTTTACCTTTGCAATGGTCCTTGCATGTTATATCACCTCTACGTCCTAAATGCTCTTGGCGTCTGAAAAATGTGTTTAGTAATCTCTGTGTTCCACCCTTACTTACCCAACATTCAACCCACTCTTCTTGGCATCTTACCCTCAGCAAATTGTATTCATGGTTGGCACCATAGCTCCTTCATTTACTCTGGGTTTTATTTTATTTGATGGAAAAATTTCTCTGCATTTCAACACACTCATCCACAAAAATTTTTTTTACTCTGCATTTTTAATTTATTCTTGGATAATTTAACTCTATGTTTAATGCACTCCCTAGTGAATACACTCTACATTTTTATCACCTTTTAACGGAAAATTTTACCCTACGGGCTTACCCATATCACTGCAGTATTAGTGCAAAAGTGATACCCCGCTTATTCACCTCACCCAACAACTTTTCTTGGCTTTTTCACTGTGCATGGTAGGGTTTTTTTTTTCTATGTAATGGTTCAAATTTATTATTTCTAGGCAACAACTGTTACCTTCCTTGCATAGAATTTTTTTTATATATATTATAACTGAGTTGAATCTTCCTGGCCACGTTTTCCTTACCTGTTATTGACTACGATCTTGAGGTTATACTCAACGAACTATTGTTGATGGTAAAACTCATTTTATTTCCATTAATGAACCCAACAAGCGTGATGTTAAAACTCATCGATTTTCTTCCCTTTATCTGACCACGATTTTGTGATAAACCACAACGATTTTTCTCTTCGTTCTAAATTGTAATTTACACCTGCATTTCTTTAACCACGATTCTATTTCCACTTGCACAATTCGTGATCCACGGATTGGCCCCATGCACAGTCATTTATGATTTGCGTTTGTGATTTATGATGGCTAACAATGTCATTTATGATTGCGATTTATGATGGCTAACACAATCATTTATGCTTGCGATTTATGATTTTTCGTATTGCGATTTATTGGTATGCCAACGTTGACATTAACCTGAATAAGTGACAACCCTTTTCATATGTGTTTTGTATAATAACAATCAACAGTGATATAGTATAGACTGAATAACATTCTTAGCGATTAATATTGCATGTTTTTTTTTTACCCAACATGCTTGTAGCCAATTGATTTCACCGAGTTACATACTGCTAATAATAATATCTATATCTCTAGTTGTGAATTAACCATAGTTTTAAATCTCCAAACCTTCCACAGGAGTCATGACAACTGATCCAGGAGCATCGTACAAAGCCAAAAGCATGCGCCTAACCAAAGGAGTAGCTGGACGCACAGATGGAAAACGAGAACGTTTTTATGAACAACGTTTTGAATTTTGAACTTAAAAGCATTAATGTAATAGTTAGGAAGAAGGCATGCTTTGCATTTATACCGAGGAGATATGAACAGATCTGGGGGGGATTACTCCCATATGTCAAATTGTAATAGGCATTTAAGTCTATTAATGAAAGTAGGTAGATTGGAATTAAGAGATTAGATAGTTTAGAGTGTAGGAGGGAACATGCATATAGACACCCTCACTCTTGTATTATTGTATCATTAGCACATAAGAGAAAAAAAGAGAGATTCCTAGGAGGGAGTTGTAGAGAAGAACCCATGTACAAGAGTATTTGAGTTAATATATGAAGCTTTGACTCAAATTTCATGGTGTTACGATGTTTTTTTCTTACATATGCTGAATGGTATGCTTACAGTTGTTTTATTCTCTCTGTTATGCCTTTGTTGTTATTTTGTGTTGAATGTATGATTTCATGTTCAATGTATGAAGTCTGAGAGAGGAGAAGAATGAGTTTCAATTGTTTCTCATCCTGAGAGTTACTGTAAGGAGTGTAGTGGAACGTCTGCAAGGTGTGCGTTCACAAGGCTCTAAGTTTACCTCAGAAATCTTAGGAGAGATACCGTTGTTCTCATTCCAGCAGAATTGCAAGTGAAGCACAGAAGGCGTGCAAGGAATGTGCAGGATAATTGAAGCCTTAGAATTCATCAACTAAGGTGAAAGAGTGAAGGAATGTTGTTTCCCAAAGTGCACAGAGTCGAATAATCAAATACACAGAAGTACTTGAAAGATTTCCGCAAGGAGTGCGAGCAGAATTCTTTCTGGGCACTTGAGGTTAAAAGTGAAAGACCAGGAGGGATAACACCTTTGAACACTTTAAAGGAAGGCAGGAAGAAAAATCATCGTGCATAATTTAATTCCTAGAAAAAGAACACCAAGTTAGTTTGGGCCAGCGGTTCTTGGGGAAGAAATTGAACGGTCGAAATTCTCCGGGGGGAACTCGCAAAGTCCCAAAATCCGGGAAGCTTGAGCGATAGGTGGCAAGAGTCCACGTCAGAGATAGAAGACATTTGGAGTGGACAGGTGGCATGTCTTCGTCAATAGGTGGAGTCAAACCTTGTTGACTGTTTTGGGTTTTTGGAGGTTGAAGAGCTGGGAGTCTTGCATCAGGATTCACGAAGTTGCAAAGTCTGAAACTCTGAATCGGCGAAAAGTCTCGTTGGGGAGCCAGCCTTTACTAAATTTGTTAGGGTTCAACATTTTGGTATTTTCAAAGAAAAGAGGTCGGGGTTCTTTGTTCTGGAATTCCCGAAGTCACGAAACGCGATACAGCTGTGTAAGAGGATGTAGCCAAATATTTCGGTGTTTCAACATTTCGGGTTTCGGAGGTTGAAGAGGCAAGGGGTTTGACAACAGGATTCATGAAATCATGAAATCCAAAAACCCGAAAAGAAAAGAAAAGCCCCGATCATATTTGTTGGTCAGTTGTGGTATACACCTTGTGTGTGTGGTATTCCCTGTGGGGGAAAACCAAAGAGTCAATCTGACTCAGGGGAAGATTTGGAATGATACTAAGACCGGGAGGTCACATAGAACTTGTTGAGGTATGGGTTGCTACGTCAGTGTGGTATCAGAGCTCATAAAAATTTCTTTTCTTTCTGTAGCAGAGAGAAAAAAGGAAAATTTTATAGCCATGCCGCTGAGAATAAGAGATAGGGAAATGCCAATGCCTGATCCAGCAAGAGAAAAAGAAATGTGTGAGTTACGTTCCAAGATTGATGCCATGGAGACACCACAGAGGTGCATAGTTGATGCTGGGAATATCAACAAAGATGAAAGTGAAAATGAAGCTGGAAATGAAGGAGAAGAAGTTGCAGTCAAAGATGTTGTGGATGAATGCCTATTCAGAGTTGTTGCAAGGATAGGTGCCAGAGAAAAAATGGACATCCCAGTGTATGAGGGAAACTTGGATGTTGAAGAGCTTCTATACTGGATTAGAGCTTTGGATAAATACTTTGACTATGAGGATGTCGAGGAAGGTAAGAAATTCAAACATGCCGTTAGTAGACTTAAAGGGCATGCAACACTATGGTGGGATGAACTGCAGGCTGACAGATGCTACAAAGGCAAGCAAAAAATCAAAAGCTGGGATAGAATGGTTGCAAAGATGAAAGCCAAATTTATACCCAAGTATTATCAAATCACTCTGTTTCGGAGGATGTAGAATTTGAGATAGAAGCTAATGTTAGTGAAAGAATACATTGAAGAGTTCTACAAGATAAACATCAGAGCAGGTCATCGGGAAAGCGATGATGAAAAAGTTGCCAGGTACATGAATGGTCTGCGATATGAAATCCAATATGAGATGAGCATGATGACCATCCGAAATGTGGAAGATGCTTATCAGATAGCTCTAAAAGCCGAAGAGAAGCTGAACCAAAAGAAAGGTCAAAGAGGCCAAGGTAGAAGTCAAGCTAGAGGCAAAAAATTTTCCCAAGATAGAACTCAGAAACCTAAAGAAGAGGGAAAGAAACCTCAAAATCAACATGAGAGAGGAGGAAGCTCACAGAGAGGGTAGTATGCTGATAGAAATACTTTTCCTCGAGCTGGAGGAAGAGGAAGAGGCAGAGGCGGTGAAGTAAAACTCTTTGTCTGTGGAAAAATCGGACATAAATCCTATGAGTGTCGAGATAGGAAGAAAGGTGGTGGTGAAACTCACATTGCCGAAGCTCAAGGATGGAATGTTGAGGCAGAAGACATTGAGGGAGGAATATCTTTGATGATGAGGAAAGTTCTCTTGAAGCTGGAGAAGGAGGCAGAGAACCCATCCCAAAGAAATAGTCTGTTTCAGACTGCTTGCAAAACCAAGGACAGGGTATGCAAAGTCATAGTGGATAGCGGTAGCATATACAATCTCGTACCTACAGAGATGGTAGAAAAATTAGATCTAGAGACTATTGCACATCCAAGCCCATACAGAGTTTCATGGCTACATAAAGGACATCAGGTAAATGTCACTAAACAATGTTTAGTTGAATTTAAATTAAGGGGATATAAAGATGAAATATTATGTGATGTCATTCTCATGGATGTTTGTCATCTATTGTTGGGTAGACCATGGCAATATGACAGGAACGTGATTCATGATGGGAGAAAAAACACGTACACCCTAAAGAAAAATGGTAGGACTCACATGTTGCTGCCAATTAAAGATAAAGAGGTGAAAACAGAGATGAGAAACACTGTACTTCTCATGAGTGGGAAGAAACTTATTAATGAGGTTAAGAAGAAGGAAGACACACAATTTATTGTGGTCAGGAAGCCCAAAATTGTTTTGACCAGTACGAGGATAGATGATTTACCAGAAGAAATCCAAGAGTTGCTAGAAGAGTTTGTTGATATAGTAGTGGACGAACTACCTTATTCGTTGCCACCTATCAGGAGTACAATCCATCATATCAATCTTATACCTGGAGCCAGTTTACCAAACAAAGCCGCGTACATATTGATGCTGCAGGAAAATGAAGAAGTTAAGAAATAGGTATAGGACTTAAAGGACAAATGATTGATTAGAGAAAGCTTGAGTCCATTTGTTGTTCCAACAGTGCTTAGCCCAAAGAAAGATGGAGGTTGGAGAATGTGTACAGAATCAAGGGAAATCAATAAGATTACCATCAGATACATATTTCCATTGCCAAGGATGGACGACTTGATGGATTGCTTGAGTGGAGAAAGATTTTTTTCCAAAATTGATTTGAAAAGCGGGTATCATCAAATTCAAATGAGGAAGGTGATGAATGGAAGACAACATTCAAGATGAATGAGGGGTTGTATGAATGGCTTGTCATGCCATTTGGTTTAACGAATGCACCCAGTAATTTCATGAGGTTAATGAACGAAGTCCTGAAGGATTTCATTGGGAATTTTGTCATTGTATATCTTGATGATATACTAATCTTCAACAAGATAGAAGCAGAACACTTGAGACATTTAGCTGCAGTGATGAAAAGATTACAGCAAGAGAAATTGTTGATCAATGCGAAGAAATCATCATTCATGAGAACATAACTTATTGACTTGGGTTTTGTTATCTCTGCAAATGAGTTGAAGATGGATCCGGAAAAGGTAAATGCAATTAAGAATTGGACATTGCTGAAGAGTGTGTTTGAAGTACAAAGCTTCCATGGTTTGCCAAGTTTCTACAGGAAATTCATTTGAAATTTCAGTGGAATTGGTGCACCAATGATGGATACGGTGAAGAAAAGACATAAATATTTTCACTGGATAGAAGAAGCAGAGAAAAGATTCAACCTGTCGAAGAAGAAGATCACGAAGAAACCAATTCTGGTTTTGCCAGATTTTAGCAAGACATTCTAGGTCAAGTGTGACGCGAGTGGATTTGCAATTGGAGCGGTGTTGAGCCAAGATGATAGGTTGATCACATATTTTAGTGAGAAACTGAATGAAGCGAAGATTAAGTACTCAATATATCACAAAGAATTCTATGCAGTCATACAAGCGCTAAAGAAATGGAGACATTATTTGGTTCCTAAAGATTTTGTTTTGTACAGTGATAATCACGCTTTACAATTCATGAATCAATAGGAGAAGTTGAACCAAAAACATGTTAAATGGGTTGAATTCATGCAGAATTTTACTTTTGTGATTAAGCATATTTCTGGAACTGCTAACAAAGTTGTTGATGCTTTGAGCAGGAAATGTTTTCTTATGAAGGAATTCAGAGTCAAGACTTTGGGTTTTGATAACCTCAAAGAAATGTATAGGGATGACCTAGGTTTTAAGGAGGCATATGAGGCATCTGAGAATCTAGTTCTCAGGGACATAAGTCAATGGACTGAATACATGATCCAGGATGGATTACTGTTAAGGGAAAATCAGTTATGTATTCCAAAATGCTCCATGAGGGAGAACCTGCTGAAGGAAAAACAAAGTGGAGGATTGGCCAGACACTTCGGTCATGATAAGACGTTCTCAAAGTTGAATGGCTCATATTTTTGGCCAGGGATGAGGACAGATGTTAAGAAATTTGTGGACAGATGCAAGATTTGTCAGCACACAAAAGGGAAAAGGAAGATCACAGGTTTATATCAACCATTACCCATACCAGAAAGGCCATGGGACATAGTGAGCATGGATTTCATATTGGGACTGCCAAGGACACAAGGGGGATATGATTCAATCTTTGTGGTAGTCGACAGATTTTCAAAAATGGAACATTTCATACCATGCTAGAAAACTAGTGACGCAATTCATATTGGAAACCTGTTTTTCAAGGAAGTCATCAGACTTCACAGCTTACCAAGGAGTATTGTGTCTGATAGAGATACCAAGTTCATAGGGAATTTTTGGAGGACCTTATGGAAAAATATGGGGACACATTTGTCTTTTAGCTCAGCATATCATCCTCAAATAGATGGGAAGACATAAGTCATGAACAAAATCTTGGGAGATTTATTGAGGAGATTAGTGACTGAACACCATAGTCAGTGCGATCACATTCTGTCACAGGCAGAATTTTCTTATAATGACTCGCTTAACATAAGCACAGGGCAAAGTCCATTATAGATTGTATATGGAATGCATCCAAGGGGAGTTTCTGAATTAAAATATGTGGAACAAGATGAATTCAAAAGCGCTAGTGAAGAGGACTTTGCAGAAGCAATGAAGGAGCTTCACAGCCGAATCAAGGAGTGATTGCAGAGTTCAAGTCAAGAATACAAGAAGAGATAAGATCGACACAAGCGAGAACTTCAATTTGAAGTTGGTGATCTAATTCTTGCACATCTGAGGAAGGAGAGGTTCCCAAGGGGAACATATAACAAAATGAAGATGAAAAATATTGGACCATGTAAGGTCATGAAGAAACTTGGGGAAAACACATATGAGATTGAATTACCCGATGGGATCAGAATCTCACCGATATTCAATGTTGCGGATTTGTACCCTTACAAAGATGAAGAAGCAAGAGCAGAGAAAGAACAGAAAGAGATTCAATGGAAGAAACAAATGCATGTAGCTGAAAATCCACAGATGGAAAGCATAATTGACAAGAGGATTAGCATAAAGACTAGGAGAAAAGAGTATTTTGAATACTTGGTCAAATGGAAGGGACATCTAGTTGAATATGCTAGTTGGGAAGATGAAGCATAAATTCATAAGCATGGACAGACCGTGCAAGAGCTCATGAACAGGAGTTCATGAAAATTTTCAAGCAAGGGAGTATGATGCAGGAGCATCGTACAAAGCCAAAAGCATGTGCCTAGCCAAAGGAGCAGCTGGATGCACAGATGGAAAAAGAGCACATTTTTATGAACAATGTTTTGAATTTTGAACTTAAAAGAATTAATGTAATAGTTAGGAAGAAGGCATACTTTGCATTTATACATAGGAGATATGAATAGATATGGGGGGGATTACTCCCATCTGTCAAATTGTAATAGGCATTCAAGTCTATTAATGAAAGTAGGTAAATTGGAATTAAGAGATTAGACAATTTAGAGTGTAGGATGGAAAACGGATATAGACACCCTCACGCTTGTATTATTGTATCATTAGCAAAGAAGAGAAAAAAAGAGAGATCCATAGCAGGGAGTTGTAGAGAAGAACCCATGTACAAGATTATTTGAGTTAATATATGAAGCTTTGACTTAGATTTCATGGTGTTATGATGTTTGTTGTTTACATATGATGAATGGTATGCTTACAGTTGTTTTATTCTCTCTGTTATGCCTTTGTTGTTATTATGTGTTGAATGTATGATTTCATGTTGAATGTATGAAGTATGAGAGAGGATAAGAATGAGTTTCAATTGTTCCTAATCTTGAGAGTTCCTACAAGGAGTCCAGTGGAACGTCCACAAGGTGTGCGTTGACAAGGCTCTAAGTTTACCTCAGAAAGCTCAGGAGAGCTACTGTTGTTCTCATTCCAGCAGAAGTGTAGGTGAAGCATAGAATTCATGCAAGGCATGCGAAGGCTAATTTAGGCCTTAGAATTCATCAACTAAGGTTGAAGAGTGAAGGACTGCTGTTGTCGAGAGTGCACAGAGTCGAAGAATCAAATACACATAAGTACTTGAAAGATTGTCGCAAGGAGTGCGAGCAGAATTCCTTTTGGGGACTTGAGGTTGCAAGTGAAATCTCATTAGGGATAACACCTTTGAACACTTCAAAGGAAGGAAGGAAGAAAAATCATCACGCAGAAGTTAAGTCCCAAAAAAAGAACACCAAGTTATTTTGAGCCAGAGGTTCTTGGGGAAGAAATTGAATGGTCGAAATTCTCTGGGGGGGACTCACGAAGTCCCGAAAACCGAGAATCTTGAGAGACAGGTGGAAAGATTCCATGTCAGAGATAGAATACATTTGGAGTGGATAGGTAGCCTGTCTTCATCAATAGGTGAAGTCAAACCTTGTTGACCGTTTCAGGGTTTTGGAGGTTGAAGAGTCGAGAGTCTTGCATCAGGATTCACGAAGTTGCGAAGTCTGAAAATCTGAATCGGTGAAAAGTCCTGTTGGGGAGCTAGCCTCTGCTGAATGCATCGGGGTTCGACATTTCAGTATTTTTGAAGACAAGAGGTCGGGGTTCTTTGTTCAAGAATTCCCGAAGTCACGAAACGTGATACAACTGTGTAGGAGGACATGGCCAAATATTTTGACGTCTCATTGTTTCGGGTTTTAGAGGTTGAAGAGGCAAGGGGTTCAACAACAGGATTCACAAAATCGTGAAATCTAAAAACCTGAAAAGAAAATAAAATCCCCGATCATATTTGTTGGTCGATTGTGGAATACACCTTGTGTGTGTGGTATTCCCTATGGGGGAAAATCAAAGAGTCAATCTGACTCAGGGGAAGATTTGGAACGATCCTAAGACCGAGAGGTCATGCAGAACTTGCTGAGGCAGGGGGTGTTGCGTCAACAACATGGATTTCTGACTGATTCTACTAGATATATTTATTGTATCGTGGATTTTGTTGCAACATACTCATGGTTAGTATTAAACCAACATTATTGTATTATCCAAGCTTATGGAAGTTTCATTCCCTTACAATCTAACTCACAATTTGACAATAAACCTTAGCATCCCACATTATAGCTTTAAGATATTCTTATCCATAACTTGAACTAATCTTCAACTATTATTTCAAACTTAATGTTGTTTTAGAAATGGGTTAATGCTCACAACTAGAAAAGTAAGAACTTACATAATTAAACCCATAGTAACAAGTTATGCAAAAATATTGAAAGTAATGACACTTGGATGTAATTTATTATTAATGTTTACTCAACTTAAAACGTTATTTAGAAAATTGAAAAGTTGACATTTGGATATGATCCATGATAAGGATGGAATTAATTACTATGGTACATTTAAAATTTTAAAAGGTTAGTTAGGCCAATTCAGTATTTATATTGTTGTTACCTTTATTATTGAACAACAATTGTAGCATTATGATGTACAACCTTGTAAACAAATTATTCTTTTATGTGATTAAATTGGTGTTTAGTCACATCAAAACTTTTGGCATACAGTTCTAGTTTTAATTAATAACAATTTCTTAAGATAGCAACCTAGTTAATTTTTTTAATTAGCGATTTAAGACAAAAAATTCATATGGTTATAGTTCTACAAGATAATGGATTCATTTCTAAAGGAAGAAGATATATATTTATCTAATTTTGGATTTGGATTACAACTGCAACGATCGTTTTTTTCATAGTAATCATTTGATTTGACCAATTGTTTTTGTTGCGCAAGAAATTATCTGTTGTATGAATGTCATATCCGTCTCATTGACCTGCCGATTGCATGATTGGATCAATAGTCTTCTTCCCAGTAACCTGACTCCTAGCGCGTTGGATTCATCTAGAGTCCTTGGTCCAGATAGGTTATGTTGCGCTAGGGTTACTATCGCGCCTATCACCTAGGGACGACATGATTCCTTGACGAAGACCCCCAATCCTTAGAATCAAGGTCCACTCAGGATCGTTTTAAATATGCCCTCTTGAGTCTGATTGATTCTTAGGTTCCTCCACAAGTAATCCTACACACACACAACAACAATGTTTTTCCACGGGTCTTTATGAGTATGCCCATGTGAATCAACACAAAGCACCACTTAACTCCCCTGACCATAATAAAATGATCGTGCCATTTTTCCTTATCGAGACTTTCCTTTTCTTTCCTTTTTTGGATTTCGGGTTTCGTGATTCCGCGAATCCTATTGTTGAGGTTCTCGACCTTTCCACCTTCTGAAACCCGAAATGCGAATTTTTTTCCAAAATTCTTGGCCGCATCCTCCTACACAACTGTATCATGTTTCGTGACTTCGGGAGTTTCGGAACAAGGAATCCCAACCTCTTGTCTTCACAACTGCCGAAATGTCGATCCCTGAAATGCCGAAAAATATCCTATCGCGATTTCGGATTTTGGGCTTTCCTCCCTCTTGCGTCCCGATCACACGTCCTCAAGACCTCCAAAATCCCAAATTTCGAAGTTCCAAACTCGTACCTCGTCACTCTTCCTTTATACACGAAACTCTTTTCACATTTCAGGGATTTGATCAACCAAAGGGTTTGGCTTGTACTCCGGACTTAGGAACTCCAAATCCCCGAAATGATCTGACAACTCCAACAGATCAAGATCAACGTCCCACATTGATACTGGGTACCAAAGTGATGGATTCGTCTGCCCTTATTCACCTTGCATCTTCTGTATATCCTACGGTCCTCACTATTTCCTGAGTTCTCCTCGGAGAATTCTGACCATCCAATTTCTTCCCTCTAAAGCCTCTAAGGAAACTTATCCTTCTGCACTAAGATTTTCTCCTTATCTTCTCTTGAATACTTCGAAAACACCACTCCTCATAAGATTTCTTGCAACTTCGAGTCTCCAGAAGACTCCTACGTGCACTCCTTGTTTAAATCCTTCAAATATTTCTAAGTATTTGAATCTCTCGACTCTGTGCAATTCCTCTACAACAACAGTCCTTCAACTCCGCGTTTGTTGATAAGTCCTAAGACTTCCAACACCTACGCACTCCTTGCATGAATTCTTGTGCTACTCTTGCACTTCTATTGGAATGAGAACAATGGTATCCCTCCTAAGCTTTCAGAGATAAACTCTGAATCTTTGTCAACGCACTCCTTGCGGACGCTTCACTGCACTCCTTGTAGGGAATTCTCTAAGGAAGAGAAACAATTGAAACTCATTCTCTTTCTCTCTCAGAATTTAAACATTCAACATGAAAACATACATTCACACATGGAATAATAACAAATTCATGATAGAGAGGGTAAGAAACTGTAAGGAAACCATTCAACATGTATACACATAAAACATCACAACACCATGAGTCTAAATCAAAGCTTCATGTATTAATTCAAAGCTTTTGTACACGAGTTCTTCTTATCAACTCTTTGCTACAACTCTCTCTTCTCCTAGCTCCTATGCTAATGTTCTAATGATACAATGATACAAAGATGAGGGTGTATATATTCGTTTTCCCTCTTGTTCCTAAAACTGTCAAATCTGGAATTTAAATCTACCTACTTTCATTAACTATGCATAAATGCCTCTACCGCCTATACATGAGAGTGAATCACTCATGACCTGTTTACAATACGCAAGTGCGCTTCCCTTTAACCATTACATTAATGCTTCAAAAACATTTCCAAAACATGTAAAATGTGTGTTGCATTTTCCAGCTATCTTCTGCCTTCATGCTCACTTGGCTGGCTCCTTGCGATGCTCCTGCATCATACTCCCTTGCTTGAAAATTTTCATGAACTCATGTTCATGAGCTCTTTCATGGTCTATCAATGCTTCTAAATTTCTGCTTTATTCTCCCAATTGGCATCTTCAATTGGATGTCCCTTCCATTTGACCAATACTCTTTTCTCCTAGTCCTCTTGCTGATTCTCTTGTCAAGTATACTTTCCATCTATGGATTTTCATCTACAGGAATTTATTTAGTCCACTGAACCTCTGTTTGTTCACTATATGCTCCTGCTTCTTCAGATCTATAAGGGTACAAATATGATATGTTGAATATCGGTGAAATTCCGATCCCATTAGGTAATTCGATCTCATATGCATTTTCCCTGAATTTCTTTACGATCTTGCATGGTCCAATCCTATTCATTTTCAGTTTGTTATATGTTCCCCTTGGGAACCTTTATTTCCTCATATGTGCAAGAATCAGATCACCAACTTCAAACTGAAGTTCTCGCATGTGTTGATCTACTCTGCGCTTGTACTCTTGACTCGAATTTTGCAAATGTTCCCTCACTTGGTTGTGAAGTTCCTTCATTGCCTCTGCAAAATCCTCTGCACTAGCACTTCTAGTTTCATTCTGTTCTGAATCCTTCAGTTCAGAAACTCCCCTTGGCTACATTCCATATACAATTTGGAATGGACTCTGCTCTGTGCTTCTGTTTAGTGAATCATTGTAAGCAAATTCCACCTATGGAAGAATGTGATCCCACTGATTGTGGTGTTCAGTCACTAGGCTCCTCAGTAAATCTCCCAAGATTTTGTTTACAAATTTTGTTTGCCCATCCGTATGAGGATGATAAGCTGAGCTAAATGACAAATTTGTCTCCAACTTCTTCCATAAAGTCCTCTAGAAATGTCCCATGAACTTGGTGTCTCGATCTGAAATAATACTCCTTGGTAAGCCGTGAAGTCTAACAACTTCCTTGAAAAATAGGTTCGCAATATGTGTTGCGTCTCTGGTTTTCTGGCATGGTATAAAATGTGACATCTTTGAAAATCTGTCTACCACCACAAAGATTGAATCAAATCCCCTGTGTTCTTAGCAACCCCAATATAAAATCCATGCTCACCACATCCCACGGCCTTTCAGGTATGGGGTAATGGATGGTATAACCCTATGTTCTTCCTTTTTCCTTTTGTGTGCTGACAAATTCTACATCTGTCCACAAATATTTTGACATCTGTCCTCATCCCTGGCCAAAAATATGAGCCATTTAATTTCGAGAACATTTTTTCATGACCGAAATGTCTGACCAATCCTCCACTATGTTTTTCTTTCAACAGGTTCTCCCTCATGGAGCATTTTGGAATACATAATTGATTGCCTCTGAATAATAATCCATCCTGGATCATATATTCAGTCCATTGACTTTTTTCCCTAAGAATTGGGTTCTCAGATGCCTCATACGCCTCTTTGAAATCTAGGTCATATCTGTACATGTCCTTGAGGTTATCAAAACCCAATGTTTTGACTCTGAACTCCTACATAAGAAAACATTTCCTGCTCAAAGCATCAACAACTTTGTTAGCAGTTCTAGAAATATGTTTAGTTACAAAAGTAAAATTCTGCATGTATTCAACCCATTTTGCATGCTTTTGGTTCAACTTTTCTTGTTGAGTCATGAATCGTAAGGCATGATTATCACTGTACAAAACAAACTCTTTAGGAACCAAATAATGTCACCATTTCTTCAGCGCGTGTATGATCGCATAGAATTCCTTGTCATATGTTGATTATTCAACCTTTGTTTCATTCAATTTTTCACTGAAGTATGTGACCAACCTATCATCTTGGCTCAAGACCGCTCCAATTGCAAATCCACTAGTGTCACACTTGAACTGAAATGTCTTACTGAAATCTGGAAACACCAGAATTGGTTGTTCAGTAATCCTCCTCTTCAGTAGGTTGAAACTTTTTTCTGCTTCCTTTGTCAAATGAAAAGCTTTATGTCTTTTTTTCACCGTATCAATCATCAGTGCGCTAATCCCACTAAAATTTTGCATGAATTTCCTGTAGAAACTAGCTAATCCATGGAAGCTTCGAACCTCAAATACACTCTTCGGTGATGGCCAATTCTTAATCACCTCTACCTTATTCGGATCCATTTTTAGCTCATTTGCAGAGATAAAAAAACCCAAATAAATGATTTATGTCCTCATAAATGTTGATTTCTTCATATTAATCAGTAACTTCTCTTGCTGTAATCTCCTCATCACTATAGCTAAATGCTTTAAATGCTCTGCTTCTGTCTTGCTGAAAATTAATATATTGTCAAGATATACAATGAAGAATTTTCCTATGAAATCCTTCAGGACTTCATTCATCAATCTCATGAAAGTATTGGGCTCATTCATTAAGCCAAATGGCATAACAATCCATTCATAGAACCCCTCATTTGTCTTGAATGTTGTCTTCCATTCATCACCTTCTCTCATTTTGATTTGATGATATCCACTTTTCAAATCAATGTTTGAAATTTTTTTTGCTCCACTCAAGAAATCCATCAAATCATCCATCCTTGGCAAAGGAAATCTGTATCTGATGGTAATATTATTGACTACCCTCAAGTTTGTACACATTCTCCAGCCTCCATCTTTTTTTGGGATGAGCACTGTTGGAACAACAGTGCTCTCAAGCACTCTCTAATCAATCCTTTGTCCATCAAATCCTGGACTTGTCTTTTGAATTCTTGATTCTCCTGTGCCATCAATCTGTACATTTCTTTGTTTGGTAAAATATATCCAGGTATAAGATTAATGTGATGACTTATACTTCTAATAGGTGGCAACGAACAAGGTAGTTCATCCACTACTATATCA
>JZKD02S1941226.1:230842-248006 GCA_000966675.3 Picea glauca
CGATATCAAGCACTCGGTTTTCCAACCCCCGATACTCGATGAGCCGAAACGCCGATACGATCCTATCGCGCTTTCGCTACTCGCAACCTCGCGTCTTCACAACTTGGAGTACCTAATACTTGGGCTCTCGCCCTGCAAACCTCCGAGTTTGCGAGATCTCCTGATCTCTGCCACCTGTCCGGTACTCACTTCTACAGTCCCACATGCTACCCTTTGGTTGTCGGAATCTCGCGTTTCGCAAGATCGCAGTTCTTGTTGCGAACTTTTGGAACTTCACCTTGCGAGTCCCTGATATACGATACACGCATAGATCCAATGATCCTTGTGACTCATATCGACGGCTCTGCCCCTCTTGTGCTTAGAACCTCTCCACACTTGCACTGTAACTTCCTTGAACCACCGCTAGATCCAACGGCCCTTGGAACTTCGCAAAATATCCTCAGATGATTTCATCCACCCATTCTTACTTTGCTAAATTTGCAAGTTGAAGAAGTGTCTCTCCACGAGACCCGTTCGCTCGCTCGCCAACCTGTGATGCTTCCCTCAAACTTTCAATATAAGCTTCCTTGCGCTTATCCTTTAGTGAACTCGAAGGCCTATTCCTCCTGAGCTTGTTCTCGACTTCCCAATTCCTTCAGAGAACTTCTTGCACACACTCCTTGCTACAAATCTTCAACAACATCTAAGTGTTGAAGTCGTTCGACTCTGTGCACGCCTGCAGCAGCAGTCTTTCAAAGCTTTGCTCAGGTTCACAACCCTGAGGATTTTCCCTTGGCCTGCACACTCCTTGCACAGCACTATGCCTAACTGCACCTTCGAGGAAATGAGAAAAAAAGCTATCCCTAATTGAACCCTTCCGTCAACGCACTCCTTGCAGATGATTCGACTGCACTCCTTGCAGGAATTCTCTGGCTCACTTAGAGAAACAATTGAAACTCATTTCATCTCCCTCTCAGACTTCAATTCAACCATGAAATCACATATATAACATATAAAAGCAAATATATGACAGGAAATGAATATTCATGAGCATAACATCAATACACAGAGAAACAACACAAACCCTGAATTTGAATCAAAGCTTTATTCCATTAATTCAAATGCATGTACATGGGTGTTCTTCATACAATTCTTTGCATGCTCTTCTCTTCTTCCTCCTGAATTGATTCTGAATAATGTTACAATGATACAATGAGGGTGTCTATATCCGTTTTCCCTCTTGCGCTCTAAAGCTATCAAATCTAGAATTAAATATTCTATCTACTTTACATTAACTATATTAAATGCCTCATCTACCTAAGGACGAGAGCTTATCCGCTCAAGGTACATTACAATATACAAGCGCGCCTTCATAAATCACTTCATTAAAGACTTGCGCAACAACCCCAAAGTGTTTTCAAAATTCGTGCTGGCTTGTCCAGCTGTCTCCCGCTCCACGCTGGCTCGTTTGATGTGCGAGCGATGCTCCTGCATCATACTCCTTAGCTTGAAAACTTTCATGGGATCCTATCCATGAGCTCTTGCATAGTCTATCCATGCTTCTGTATCACTGCTTTAGTCTCCCAGCTGGCATATTCCACCGGGTGATTCTTCCACTTGATCAGATACTCATAGTATTCTTTCCTTTGGGTCTTCTTACCCACTCTCTTGTCCAGTATGCACTCCATCTGCGCCTTTTCTTCTATTGACATCTGCTTAGTCCACTGGATCACTAGTTCCTCGGTTCCAGTCTCTCCTTCTCCAGCCCTGTATGGGTATAAATCTACGATGTTGAATATCATAGATATTTCGATGCCATTTGGAAACTCGATCTCATAAGCATTCTCTCTGAATTTTCTCAAGACCTTGCATGGTCCGATTTTCTTCATTTTCAACTTATTGTATGTTCCCCTTGGGAACCTTTCCTTCCTCAAATGTGCTAGAACTAGATCGCCAACTTCAAACTGAAGTTGTCTTCGATGTTGATCTTCTCTGCGCTTATACTCCTGAGTTGTATCTATCAGTCACTACTTCACTTGGTCGTGAAGTTCTCTCATCGCCTCAGCGAATTCTTATGCACTAGCGCTACTAGTAGTAGTCTGTCCTGAATCCCTCAGTTCAGATACTCCTCTCAGCTGCATCCCATATACAACCTGAAATGGACTTTTTTTTGTACTCTGATTGACTGAATCATTGTATGCAAACTCCGCTTGTGGTAATATGCTATCCCAGTTGTTATGGTGCTCTGTCACCAAGCTCCTCAGCAAGTATCCCAGACTTCTGTTGACCACTTCTGTTTTCCCACCTATCTGAAGATGATAAGAAGAACTAAACACCAAGTTAGTTCCTATCTTCTTCCATAAGGTCCTCCAAAAATGCCCTATGAATTTGGTGTCTCTGTCTGAAACTATGCTTTGCGGAAATCCATGAAGTGGAATGACCTCTTTGAAGAACAGATTTGCGATGTGAGTCGCATCGCTGGTCTTCTGGCATGGAATTAAATGTGCCATCCTTGAAAACCTGTCTACCACCACAAATATGGAATCAACACCTCTTTGTGTCCTCAGCAAACCCAAAACAAAATCCATGTTGATCACCTCCCATGGCCTCTCATGTATGGGCAATGGCTGATATAAACCTGCATTCTGTTTTCTCCCCTTCGAATGCTGGTAAAATCTGCATCTGTCTACAAATATTTTGACTTCTGACCGCATCCCTGGCCAAAAGTATGCTTCACTCAACTTTGCAAGCATTTTTTCATGGCCAAAGTGTCCTGCCAATCCACCACTGTGCTTCTCCTTCAACAAGTTATCCCTCATGGAGCATTTCAAAATACACAGTTGATTGCCTCTGAACAACAATCCCTCCTAGATCATATAATCTATCCATGGGCTTCGGTCTCTGAGAATTGGATTCTCAGCTGCTTCATACGCTTCTATAAAATATGCATCTTCTGCGTACATGTCCCTGAGATTTTCAAAACCCACTGTTTTGACTCAGAATTCCTGCAGCAATAAACACTTCCTGCTCAAAGCATCAGCCACTTTGTTAGCAGTACCCGAAATATGTTTAATCACAAATGTGAAACTCTACATATACTCTACCCATTTTGCATGCTTCTGATTCAACTTCTCCTGTTGAGTCACAAACTGCAATGCATGATTATCACTGTACAATACAAATTCTTTCGGGATCAAGTAATGCCTCCATTTCTTCAGTGCCTGTATGATAGCATAAATTTCTTTATCATACGTGGAGTATTTCATTTTTTCCTCATCCAGCTTCTCGCTAAAATATGCAACTGGTTTGTCTTCCTGACTCAAGACCGCTCCTATGGCAAATCCAATTGCATCACATTTCATCTGAAATGTCTTCAGGAAATCTGGCAGCACCAACACTGGTTGTTCCATGATCTTCCGCTTCAACAGATTGAAGCTCTTCTCAGCCTCTATTGTCCAATGAAAAGACTTATGCCGCTTCTTCACTGTGTCCATCATTGCTGCGCTAATTCCACTGAAATTCCTGATGAATTTTCGGTAGAAACTACCCAAACCATGGAAACTCCTCACCTCGAAAATATTTCTCGGTGATGGCCAATTCTTTATCACTTCTACCTTACCTGGATCCATCTTTAATTCATTCACCGATATGACAAACCCCAAGTAAATGAGTTATGTCTTCATGAATGAATATTTTCTCATGTTAATCAACAACTTCTCCTACTGTAGCTTCCTCATCACAATGGCCAAATGCTTCAGATGTTCAGCCTCTGATTTGTTGTAAATCAGTATGTCGTCCAAATACACAATGACGAACTTCCCGATGAATTCCCTCAGGACTTCATTCATCAACCTCATGAAGGTACTCGGTGCATTTTTCAAGCCAAATGGCATGACCAACCACTCATACAAGCCTTCATTTGTCTTGAATGTTGTTTTCCACTCATCACCTTCCCTCATGCGAATCTGGTGATATCCTCTTTTCAAATCTATCTTCAAAAAATACTTTGCCCCACTCAGGAAATCCATCAGATCATCCATTCTCGGTAGTGGAAATTTGTACCTAATGGTTATCTTGTTGATCTCTCTTGAGTTGGTACACATCCTCCAGCCTCCGTCTTTTTTCAGACTGAGCACTGTTGGAATAACACATGCACTCAATCTCTCCCTGACCAATCCTTTGTCCAACAACTCCTGGACCTACCTTTTAACTTCTTCATTTTCTTGCGGCATCAACTTTTATGTAGATTTGTTCGACAAACTGGCTCTTGGTATGAGGTCTATATGGTGACTCACACTCCTCATCGGTGGCAACGAACGAGGTAATTTTTCCACTATGATGTCAGCGAACTCTTCCAGCAGTTCCTGAACCTCATCTGACAAATCATCCACTCTTGTGCTAGTCAGAACAATCCTCGGCTTCCTAACCACAAAGAATTGTGGATCTTCTTTCTTCTCCATCTCTGTAAGAATTTCCTTCCCACTCATGAGAAGTATTGTGTTTCTTACTTCTGGTTTATCCTCCTTATCCTTTATCAGAAGAAACCTGTGTGTCCTCCCATCCTTCTCTAAAGTATATGTGTTCATTCTCCCATCATGAACCACATTTCTGTCATATTTCCATGGTCTACCCAACAATAAATGACATACATCCATAGGAATGACATCACATAAGACCTTATCATTATACCCTCCTATTTTGAATTCAACTAAACATTGTTTAGTGACACTCATTGTATGTCCCTTCTGTAGCCATGAAACTTTGTATGGACTCGGGTGATCAGTTTTCTCCAACTCCAACTTTTCCACCATCTTGGTCAAAACGAGATTATCTGTGCTACCACTGTCAACAATAACCTTTCATACCCTTTCCTTGGTCTTGCAAGCTGTTCTGAATAGTCTGGTCCTTTGAGCTGAGTCCTCCACCTCCTTTCCAGGTGTTAAGAGAACTTTACGCATCATCAATGACCTTCCACCTTCTGTGTCTTCAGTCTCAACATCACGCCTCTGTGCTTTAGTGATGTGAGCTTCTCCACTATCCTTCTTCTTATCTGGACAATCAAATGACCTGTGCCCATTCTTTCCACATGTGAAGCATGTGATTACTCCACCTCGGCCTCTTCCTTTACCTCTGGTACGAGGAAAAGTGTTTGCATCAACATAATTGCCCCTCTGCTATGTATGTTTCCCTCTCTGTTCAACATATTGTTGTCCTCACTGTGAGGTTCCACCTCTCTCAATCTTACCCTAAGGTTTCTTCCATTCCTCCTTGGGCTTCTGATATTTCTCCTAGGAAACTGCCTTTCCTCTGGGTTGACTTCTGCCTTTTCCTCGCTAACCTTGCTTACGAATCAGATTCTCTTTGGCTTTCCGAGCCATCTGATAAGAATCCTCCACAGTTCGGATGGTTACCATGCTCAATTCATCCTGAATGTCATATCTCAGACCATTAATATATCTGGAAACATTCTCATCATCGCTCTCCCGATGACCTGCTCTGATGTTCAGTCGATAGAATTCTTCAGTGTATTCTTTCACTATCATCAACTTCTGTCTCAGGTTCTGCATCCTCCTGAATAGAGTAATTTGATAGTCTCTTGGGATGAAATTCGCCTTCATCTTCGCGATCATTCGATCCCAACTCTTGATCTTTTGTTTTCCTTTGCAGCATCTGTCAACTTATAGCTCATCCCACCACAATGTTGCGTGTCCTTTCAAGCGCGTAACAACATGTTTGACCTTCTTATCCTCTTCGATATCCTCATAATCGAAGTAGGTGTCAAGAGCTCTAATCCAGTCTAGTAGCTCCTCTGCATCCAGATTCCCCTCGTAGACTGGAATGTCCATTTTTGCCTTCGCACCCATCCTGGAAATAGCTTTAATCAATCGCTCAGTTGATGCATCTTCGGATGCAACTTCCTCCTCGCATTCAGCCTCAACCTCACCATCAGAATCATTGAGATCCCTTGCACTCTCTGTGCATCTCTGAGTTGTCTCCATGTCTTCAAGCCTTGCTCGAAGATCTCTCATTTGCCTCTCCATTTTCGGATTCCCTGCTGGCCTGCCTCTTCTTCATACCTCCTTGTCCTCTGGATCAGGTGATTGTCTTTCTCTTCTGGGAAGCATGGTGAATTTTCTCTTCTTTCTCTGCTACAGAAAGCAAAGAACTTACGGCTCTGATACCAAACCTGACGCATCCAAACTCCTCGGAGCACATCCGCTCTCACAGGATCTTCTTTCCACTCGGCCCGAAGAACTCCAAGGTTCTTCTATTTCCCTATTGGGAAATCTGCACCCACAGATTCTCTTCTGTGCGACTTTCCTTTGTTTGCTTATTGGGAAATCGAAACTTGTGACTTCGCAAGTTCTCGGTTGCTCGCTGGGCTCTCGAATCCCTGAGACCCGATATGTCAGTCAACGCTGACTTCCTCTTTCTTCTATTGGGACTTCGGCTCTATATCAAGCACTCGATTTTCCAACCCCCTATACCCGATGCACTGAAACGTCGATACGATCCTATCATGCTTTCGCTACTCACAACCTTTCATATTCGCGACTTGGAGTACCCAATACTTGGGCTCTCGCCCTGTGAACCTCTGAGTTCGAGAGATCTCTCGATATCTGCCACCTGTCCAGTACTCACTTCTACGGTCCCACATGCTACCCTTTGGTTGTCGGGATCTCGCGTTTCGCAAGATCCCAGTTCTTGTTGCGAACTTTTGGAACTTCACCTTACGAGTCCCCGATATAGAATACGCACGTAGATCCAATGATCCTTGTGACTCGGATTGATGACTCTGCCCCTCCTGATCTTAGAACCTCTCCACACTTGCACTGTAACTACCTTGCACCTCCGCTAGATCCAAGAACCCTCGGAACTTCGCGAAATCTCCTCAGGTAATTTCATCCACCCATTCTTCCTTTGCTAAATATGCAAGTTGAAGAAGTGTCTTTCCACGAGACCCGTTCGCTCGCTCGCCAACCTGCGACGCTTCCCTCAAAATTTCAATAGAAGCTTCCCTACGCTTATCCTTTAGTGAACTCGAAGGCCTATTCCTCCTGAGATTGTTCTCGACTTTCCAAGTCCTTCATAGAACTTCTTGCACGCACTCCTTGCTGCAAATATTCAACAACGTCTAAGTGTTGAATTCGTTCGACTCTGCGCATGCCTGCAACAACAGTCTTTCAAAGCTTTGCTCAGGTTTGCAACCCTGAGGCTTTTCCCTTGGCCTACGCACTCCTTTTACGACACTGTGCCTAACTGCACCTTCGAGGAAATGATAACAAAAGCTATCCCTAATTGAACCCTTCTGTCAATGCACTCCTTGCGGATGATTCGACTGCACTCCTTGCAATAATTCTCTGGGTCACTTAGAGAAACAATTGAAACTCATTTCATCTCCCTCTCAGACTTCAAATCAACTATGAAATCACATATACAACATATAAAAGAAAATATATGACGGGAAATGAATATTCATGAGCATAACATCAATACACAGAGAAACAACACAAACCCTGAATTTGAATCAAAGCTTTATTCCATTAATTCAAATGCCTGTACATGGGTGTTCTTCATACAATTCTTTGCATGCTCTTCTCTTCTTCCTCCTGAATTGATTCTGAATAATGTTACAATGATACAATGAGGGTGTCTATATCTGTTTTCCCTCTTGTGCTCTAAAGCTATCAAATCTAGAATTAAATATTCTATCTACTTTACATTAACTATATTAAATGCCTCATCTACCTAAGGACGAGATCTTATCCGCTCAAGGTTCATTACAATATACAAGTGCTCCTTCATAAATGGCTTTATTAAGGACTTGTGCAACAACCCCAAAGTGTTTTCAAAATTCATGTTGTCTTGTCCAGCTATCTCCCACTCCACGTTGGCTCGTTTGATGTGCTGGCAATGCTCCTGCATGACATAAAGTTGTGTAAGTTGCATTGTTGCATGTTGCGTAAAGTTGCATAAAGTTGTGTAAAGTTGCATAAGTTCCATAAAGTTCATTAAGTTGCATAAGTTGCATGTTGCATAGTTGCATATAGTTGCATAGTTGCATATAGTTGCATAGTTGAATATAGTTGCATATTTTCATATAGTTGCATACGAAATTGTTGCAATATAGTTGCATAAGTTGCATATAGTTTCATATAGTTGCATACGTTGCATATAGTTTCAATATAGTTGCATATAGTTGCATAAGTTGCAATATAGTTGCATACATTGCATATAGTTGCATAAGTTGCAATATAGTTGCATAAGTTCCATATAGTTGCATATAGTTGCATAAGTTGCAATATAGTTGCATATAGTTGCACAAGATGCAATATAGTTGCATTTGACCACTCATCAATATTTGAGAATATAGTTGTAATATAGTTACAATATAAAAAATGTCTCTATTTGAGAATATGTGCACCATTAGTATGTTGCATAAAGTTGCATAAGCTCCATAAAGTTGATTAAGTTGCATAAGTTGCATGTTGCATAGCTGCATATATGTAACATCCCACTCTGGCACACTGAGGAAACTTATTCTTTGAGGACACTTGCTTGCAAGTGATCCGGAATTTTATGATGTTAAAACATTTACCCTTGATTATGATGTGTTATGATAGATGACATGATGTTTTACTGCTTGACATAGACAGGTGCTTTTGACTCAGTTTTATTGAGTGTGCAGGGTTTTTGGACCTTGAGGATGCAGAGGCATCGGTGGAGCCCTCTTGGACTTCGGATTGAGTCAGGGAGTGTGCTATTGGGTTGATTTATTTACTGCGATATTTCATTCAT
The DNA here is from genome assembly GCA_000966675.3 of Picea glauca. Lineage (NCBI taxonomy): Eukaryota > Viridiplantae > Streptophyta > Pinopsida > Pinales > Pinaceae > Picea > Picea glauca. Next base: position 239,621 of record JZKD02S1941226.1, read on the forward strand.
TTGATGATATGATGTTGACATGTTCTGACATGATTTTTGGATGATGCAGGCTGACGATAGCTTGCCGACCGGAATCACATATGGAGTAAAGGGGCCACACACGATTTCCAGAGAGGTTGAGGGAGAGGTGTGGACAGCAGCCCTGCCACAACCTACTAGCACTCTCGTCGTGGCTCGAACTGTAGGTTAACGATTACCTAGTTCGAGAGGATCCACGATGCTGTGAGGGCAGACTACGAAAGTCGCTCACGATGATTCTAAGGGGCGTGCAATAAGGCTGGGGCCTTATTCCTCAGAGCCCTTAGTCTCCCACAAGTTCACCTGGTGGAGTGTTGACTCTAGGGGTTATAKATGTCTACTAATCAGTCAAGTCGGCGAGTGGCACCCTTGGAGCACGTGGTGCATCCTGAAGGGCACGTCGCACGAAAGAAACACAAGTTGGCAAGTGACACCCTTGGAGCATGTGGTGCATCCTAAAGGGCACGTCGCGCAAATGAAACGAATGAGGTGAGTGGCACCCTTGGAGCACGTTGTGCGTCTTGAAGGGCACATCGCGTTGATGAGGTTGAAGAAACAAACCTAGATGTCCCTAAGACTTTAATGCCTTAAGAAATCCTTAAACAACTTCCCTAACCCAGTGTCGCCCAGTTCAGAATCTAAGTCCTAAGTCTAAAACTTTTCTAGGGTAAAAATTTAGTTTAACCTTAAGAGAAAGACCCTAGAATAAAAATAACATTTTAAACAAAAAACCCACTTAAGTAATAGTTTGGTCTTCATGAAATTCTTGGTGTAAATGACGAGAATAAGAATTTAATTAAAACTAATGGTGTTAAAATTTTGCAAATAAGAAATTAATTCCTAACTTGTGAAAGAACAAAAGATATTAAATAAATAATAAATGAAAAGATTAATTAGCGCATTTACCTTTTTGGTTTTAAAAAAAAGGAAGGGAATAATAAAAATAGGGAAAGTAAGTAATAAAGGAAACATAGTAAAGGAAAGAAGGGGACATAGGGTAAAAATAAAAGTCAACATAGTAAGGAATCTGCAATTAAGAACTTCCTAAAATGAACTAAATTTAGCAACATCATTTTAGGACATTTACTAAAAGCATGTAAGGGGATCTAGGAACACCTGGGAGTAAATTTAGGAGCGATTCTAGGTGGGTGAGGGAAATGAGGAATTTAATAAATTAAAGAAAATAATTACTTGAGGAAAGAGGGGGATGGACGGCACTTGTGCGATGGAGAATATTCATAATATTTTATTGAAACTTAATCAAAAATGTGATTTAGGAAAGTTGGTGGGTCTCAAAAACTCTATAAAAGAAAAGGAAGATGAAGAAGGAGGGGATCAGTTGTTAGCGTATTGTTACGCTGCCGAATTGTGACTTGATTGGTTGCTTGTGAGGAGTTGGGATTTTCTCAGCTTGTATTGGATTGGTAGCTCAGCCTTGCGAGGCGAGCTGGGAAGCTAGGCATACCTTCTGGATTTGTGTGGCCCCTTTGCAACTCGGGGGGATAAGGGGGAAGCAGAGTACCCCTAGTGATTGGCTGGGAGGTACCAGTGTAGTATTGACGGTTGGCGAGTGTGAGCGGCAGGGAGCGCGCGGACTGCATTCGAGGCGGGCGATAAGGAAAATGTATGCTTGTTTATTTTATTGAGTATAATGCATTAGAAATTATGCTGGGAACTGTATGATGATTGTAATGGATGAATTCTGTCTTAAGCTTCTGCCATTCAATGCATTTCCTAACTTCATTACGGTCAACGTTCTATCTAGATTTTACTGTTCCTTGGTTGGGAATTTTATGATTCTGCATTACCCTTGTGGCTGTACATTCCTGTATGTGGTGTCTTCGCATTCAAATTTTTAATGTGTTATCGCAGGAATTTCCCTTACGAAAGAAACCATTAATGAACCATGTTAGCTACTGATCTAAGCGTTGAACTCCTTCTGCTATTAATGGTGATTTACATATTGGGCATGTCGACGATAAGCATTTAATAGACAAATTGTATTTGTTTACCAAAGCTCTAAAATTTAACCCAAATAATGAAATCTGTAGGCGATATGAAAGTTTAATTGGCAAATCGCATTTGTTTACCGGCGCTATGAAATTTAACCCAAAAAATGAAATATGTATGCGATATGAAAGTTTAATTGGCAAATCATATTTGTTTACCAGTGCTCTGAAATTTAACCCAAAAAAATGAAATCTGTATGCGATATGAAAGTTTAATTGGGAAATCGTATTTGTTTACCGAAGCTCTGAAATTTAACCCAAAAAATGATATATGTATGCGATATGAAATTTTATTTGGCAAATCGCATTTTTTTACAGGCGCTCTGAAATTTAACCCAATAATAAACTCTGTCTGCGATATGAATTTTAAATGGCAAGTGGTGTTTTATCTCACTGACAGTCTGAATTTAACTCGGATTTTTTTTATCTGTCTGAAATTGTATTTAAAGGATCCAACGTAATTACCTTCAGTGGCCTTCTGAATTTAAAACTAGATTTGGTGACCGGCCTGTGATATGCATTTTTTATGATCTCGTATTTTGTCCCCGGTGCTCCAAATTCTTAACCCAGACTTTAGTATCAAGGGCATTTTTCTTTTTGGCTGTGAGCGTATTTACTTTTGTTGTGGGCGTTAATTATCACATTGGGCATTTTTACTTTTCCGTGGGTATTTTATGTTCTCTGTGGGAGAATTCCTCTGACTGTGGGCGTTTTACAACAATTATGAGCTGTTGTGTGTGTTTTATTTCTTTTTATAATGACTGTGTGCGTTCTTAATTCAGCGTGCGTTTGTACAAGATGTGTGCGTTTATATCTGTTTTGATTTTTGGGTGTGTTTGTACAGATGTGTGCGTTTATTTCTACGTTTTATTAGGGTGCGTTTTATTACTGCATTGTACAGTAGTCACCAATAACTAAGATCGCGTCTCATATAGAGCCTGCGATTTGCCACTAAATTACCCAGGTTATCGCCACGGAGAACGTTATGGCTAAGTTTTTAATTTTATCAATAACCCTTGCTTCCTTGCCTCCTTTCGGTTTTTAAAATGCCTTCGCCCTTCCAGTTGATTGGTAGTTGGTTAATCAATCCAGCTATATTCAAGGTCGTCCACTGCCCCTTTATTTACTTTTGTTTCTGAATGACCAATGCCCATCGACAGCGCTGGATAAGTTCCGTCACACAGCGCAGGGAAGGAATTCACTAATTATATATTTAGACTGTTTATGATTCATAGTTATTTACGATTCTTTATAAAACTAAACTGTAATTCTAAGATAGCGTTGGAAAAGAATTTGAGGAACATGAATAGACATGCAGCCCGTATGAATATTGATAGATGATAAATTTCTCTTACTAAGATTATTCATTTATGGGGAAGGGATTTATAAATAAAAAGTAACATAAATTTATATCTTGGTGGGCGATGGTCAGTACTAAAACAATAGAGTTGACACTATTTGTAATATGTTTGTTATAAATGCAGGGTTATACACTATAGAAAGTGATATGGTTATGATTAGGTTAATGGAATGTTACCATAGTGTCATTTTTATTATAGCAAGTAAATTGTAAACTCCTTATTTTAATCGAATATTTTGAAATGTAAAGGTAACGACATGATTAGGATAATGGAATGTTACCATAGTTTCATTTTACTTTAGCAAGTCAAAGGTAAACTTCTTATTTTTAATTGAATATTTTGTAATGTAAAGGAGATGATATGGCAGGTTTATGGTAATATAAGTGAATGTTGATTATTTTATGGTAATTTATTGTAACTTCATTACCTTGGTAGCATACAAGGAGTAATGTGATTGGTTATTGATTTTTGGATTTGCAAGTCATCATGATATAAGCTAGGATGTGTTGAGTTAAGTCTAATCAAATTTTAGGGTATAAGATGTGATGTGTTATGATAATGTTAACCTGATGTTAATGGCGGAGTTAATTTAATAGTAGCATAATGTTGCTATTTTTATGGTAATGCTGTTGAGATTTGTTGGATTGTTAATATATAATGAATGACTTAAAACTTTGTACAATCAGTCCTTAGGAATTAGTATTGGGGAATCAAAATTGATGGTTTTTACATTCTTCTAGGGGTAGGTTTGACAACTAGTGAGCTAATGGTAATTACAAGTAGTAACAGATCAGAATTTAATGCTAGTTGAGTCGTGGATAGTGCATCGTTCTAATGATGGTTGGTTGTTGTCAGAGTTCTTTTGGATTTGTGCTTTCCGTAGTGATCATGATTTCCTTTTAAGTATTATTGTACCTGGTTGTAAGCGTTTTATTGCTTGGTCTGCTTGTGTCGGGTGGGGTGTAGACACTTCCTTGTAGCCTCTGTATATAAGTCTGTGTGGGTGATTAATTTTGTGTAAAGAATCTAGTGCCATATCAAGAGTCTTGGGCCCTTTAAAGGCAGGGTTTCCACTCTTGCAACACACCTGACAGAGATTACTAGTTTCTTCCTGAGAAGTCGGCCAAGAGCCTATCTGAACTTCTCTCTCTCCGGAGCAGAGGACTAAGATTAAACGCCCTGCTTTCCTGTGCAGAAATAGTAAAATCTACTATTATGGATTCTTCCTTATGCCTATGGTAATTAATGCTTGCAGTTACTTGTTGTGTGCCTTATGTCTTCTTGTTGTGGCCTTCATGGTCGCATCTTATTAGTCATCGGGTGGTGACGTAGAGTCAAGTGTGTCTATTCCTTTATACACGCGCACACACAAAAAAAATAAAAAATAAAAATTGCACCTGTTATCAGAGTTGTTGTCATAACGAGGAGGTCGTTACATATGGTATCAGAGTGGGTTCGACCCGCGGCTTGGGATTCGCTACGACTTCCGTTGACAGGATTAGATTTGATTATACGGTTGTTGATCGAGTTGATTGTGTGCATGCAGGTAATCATGGTTAGAGGATGTCGTGGAGGCAGACAATGGGGTTCTATGGGAGGAGGCGTGACGCCTCTAGTAACATCCACACCTTAGGGGCCTAACCCCCAGGGAGGCGAGAAAGTTCTCAGACAGGATCAAATAGCGGTTGGCGATGTTGTTGGGATGATGAGATCTTTTCAGCGCATGTCCGAGGCTCTGATCAGCCGATTGGACAGAGACAAGGCTAGGGCACCGACACCCACTGGGGTTCCACCGTGCGCACTGGCCGTTACAGGTAGCATTCACCGTGAACTCGAGAAGGTAAAATTTCCCGAGTTCTTTGGTGCCCTGTATGGCGCAGCCACCGAGGCATGGTTGGAGAATATGGCGATGTGCTTCGCACTTCACGATTATACCTCCAACATGAAGGTCTGCATGGCGGTCTTCCAACTGAAGGGGAGCGCTATACTATGGTGGAAGACGCTCCTTCCGTAGCTGAACATGGTCGTTGAAGACGTGTCATGGGAACTGTTCGAGGAACGGTTTCGAGAGAGGTACCTTTCAGAGGAATTCATTGAGCATTAGCTCAATGAGTTCAACGCATTATGACAAGGAGGTCGTACGGTTCCCGAGTACGAGGCACGTTTCATGTAGCTTCTCCGATATGCTCCACACCTTAACACAGAGAAGATCAAGGTCAACCAGTTCGTTTTTGGCCTTAACAATAGCCTACGTGCAAAGGTTAGGATCTTGATGCCTCAAAACTTTCACGATGTTGTCCAAAAGGCCCTCATAGCAGAGGAGAAGCTTATCAGTGGGGGTCAGACCAGGACCCCAGTGAGACCTGCAGGGCAGGGTTCATCTGGTACACCGCAGCATTAGACACCAGCGAGACATATGATAGGACATCGTGGCTTCCAGAGAGGATCCACTTTCACTACACCCCGATGATCGCCGCCTCAGCAGCAGACACTTTATCGGGGACCACAGCACTAGCAGCAATGTCGCCCGCAACAGTAGCAGTTTAGGCCTATTCAGTAGAACAAACTTGGGTTCCAGGCTGGTGGGCCGTCATATTCTTCTTCGGGTACCAGGACTACTGGGCCAAAGAAGGGGTGTTGGACGTGTGGGGAACCACACTACCAGTGCGACTATCCTGTGGAGAGGACTAGAGCATTCAGATCAGTCGGACCCACTACAATGGGAGATATGGGCAAGGCCCATCGGATTCACGCAGCGGTGAATAACCACCAGGAAGATACTCAATCGACTGTTCTCGAGACGACAGGTGTTGTCGTTGACCAGACCCTTAGTATTTTGATAGACCCAGGTGCTACTGAGAGTTTCATTTCTGGTGTAGCGCTAAAAAGGATTAAGGTTAAGGAAGTCGAACATGACAAGTTTATCTTTGTAGAGATGGCTTTAGGAGCCAAACAAAAACTTGGAGGAAAGGTTACGGGCTGAGCCCTTAACCTGGGAGAGTTTTTCATGAGGGTCAACCTATACATCATGATCTTAGGATCTTATGACGTCGTGATTGGTATGGATTGGTTGGAATCGCATGAGGTGATACTCAACTATAAAACGAAACGATTGAGCTTGGTCGATGATGAAGGACACATACGTGTGATAGTAGGACAGAACCAGGGAGTTTTTCTGAGGTTCGTCTCTTCCTTACAGCTACAAAAGAGTATGCGAAAGGGGTGCAAGATTTATGCGATCCTTGCGCTAAATGAAAAGGGAGTGGCGAAAGGTCTAGAACACCTTCTAGTGGTGAAGGAGTTTGCGGACGTATTTCCAGAGGAGTTACTTGGGATGCCGCCAGAAAGGGAATTGGAGTTTACCATAGACTTGAAACCGGGGACCAAACCGATAGCAAGAATGCCTTATCGGATGTCGACCCTGGAGTTGCAAGAGATGAAAATGCAATTGAAGGAGTTGTTGGACCTGGGGCTGATACGCCCTAGTGTGTCACCATAGGGTGCACCAATTATTTTCATACGAAAGAAGGACGGGTCATGGAGGCTTTGCATTGACTACCATCAACTGAATAAGGCTACGATCAAGAATCAATATCCCTTACCAAGAATTGATGATCTTTTCGATTAAATGAAGGGTGCGACGATGTTCTCCAAGATCAATTTGCGATCAGGGTATCACCAGTTACGGATCAAGGAGGATGACATCCCTAAGACCACCTTTAAGATGAGATTTGGACATTACGAGTTTATTATTTTACCATTTGGACTGACAAATGCCCCAGGGGTATTTATGAGTTTGATGAACAGGGTGTTCCGCGAGTACTTGGACAAGTTTGTCCAAGTATTCATTGATGATATTTTGATCTACTCTCAGACGACGGAGGAGCATGACGAGCACTTGCACTTGGTATTACATTTTTTACGAGAACACAAATTGTATGGGAAGTTGTCCAAATGCTCTTTTTATCAATCGAGGATTCACTACTTAGGGCATGTCATCTCCGGTGAAGGCATCGCCATGGATCCAGCAAAGGTTGAGGCTATTATGGAATGTCCTGCGCCGACAAATGTCACAGAAGTGCATAGTTTTATGGGTTTAGCAGGATACTATCGACGATTTGTCGAGGGATTTTCGAAGATAGCAAATCTGATCACGGAATTGCATAAGAAAAACAAGAAGTTTGTTTGGACTGAGAAATGTGCGGAAGAATTTCGAAGGCTGAAAGAGTTGTTGACCACAACGCCGATACTAAAGGTCCCTGACATGGATGTAGACTTCTTGGTATGCACTGACGCGTCCAAGGAAGGTTTAGGCAGAGTCTTGATGCAAGATGGATGAGTGATTGCTTACATTTCGAGGAAACTGAGAAGGCATGAGGAAAACTACGCGACACATGATTTGGAGTTATTAGCCATCGTATATTCCTTGAAGGTATGGAGACACTACCTTGTTGGATGAAACTTTGAATTAAAGACTAATCATTGTGGACTACAACACATTTTTACGCAAAGCGACCTGAACACGCGACAACGACATTGGTCAGAATTGCTTAGCGAGTACGACTTCGAGATAACTTACATAAAGGGAACAGTGAACCGAGTGGCATATGCCTTGAGTCGGAGGCCACGCATCTTTTCGGTGTTACCTCTTCAGACAAATCTACGTGAGAATATTCTCACTTTACAACGCGATGATGATTGGTACAAAGAAGTCGAGGATTTTATCGGACAAAACACAATGATGGTACCATGATATGAGGGATATTAATTTTATAGCGATGGTTTATTGAGGTTTAGAAGTCAGATTTACGTACCGCCAAACGACGAGTTGAGGATGTTGATCCTGAGTGAGGCTCATAGAGAAGTTTACATGGCACACCCAAGAGTCACGAAGATGAGGGCAGACCTTAAACCCTTATTCTTCTGGAAGGGAATGAAGGCCGACATAGTCAACTTTGTGGCTAGATGTCTAGAGTGTTAGCAGGTAAAGGCTGAACA
>JZKD02S1941226.1:307227-320529 GCA_000966675.3 Picea glauca
ACCCGAGAACTGATTTTAAAAACCTTTTAAGATTTGACACTTTCAACAGCGCGCCAACTGATGAAACAATCTCCTTAGCTGTTGAAAGTGGGCACTTTCCACAGCGCACAATGAATTTTTGAAAACATGTTAGCTGTGGAAAGTAAAAAATGACAATTTTGAAAAAGAAGACTTTACAATCCAAATTATTTCTAAGTCAAACCAAAATCTAAAATTTTTCTCAGCTATAAAAACTCAAAAGTAACTTGAGGACACTACCAATAGCCATGATAGCCACTACAAAATTCAACCGAAAGAACGGTTTCATTTTGGGAGTTAACAGCACCCTCACTGGCCCAACCATATTACATTGGGGCACCTGTTTCTATATTTGTACACTCATCCCAACTTATTCTTTATTTATTGTACAAACGCCTTTGTTTCTAGCATTTACATTACCTTTTTGTCGTCACCTTTGGCAACCTTCTTCCCTTTTTGGAAAACGAAACCCATGTCTCCCTTTGGTTGGGGCACCCCTTATCATCTACCCTTGTTGACATCATCCATATACTCAGAGTATCCCACTAGCCACTTACCTCTACCCTCTGAGTTTGTTCACTTTGTCCCGCCTCTGGCACAACTTATCCCACGTCTTGTTGTCCCCCTGACACTCGACTTAGTTGAATGGTTGTGGCCACTTATACTTCGCATATACCCCCAACCAAGGGCAGTCTTCAGTCTTCATACATCTTGACTTAGACCATGTACCTCCTCTAGTTCATCATCTCACCTAGTAGATTTCACGAAGCCCTTTTCTTTTGGGAGTCGCGTCCCCTTTTTGTCGACATCAACAAAGTTTTCCAGAAGGGCGACTGTATCTTGACTCTCATTACCTTTCCAATGAGAGATCTCGGACAGCACAGGGAGAACTACAATTGCTCCCTGCTATCGTTGACCCCCGTAACATTCGACTCCAACACTTTCTCATGTTATGGTGGGTCTTACTCTGCGACTATTTCAGTTATTTATTATATCTATCGAAGACCTCTGAACTGGGCTAGGCTATCAATGCCTACAGAATCCGTTATATTTCTTATATATGTCACTACCTACCATTCAGAGTATGTTCCTTCGCAAAATTGTCTTCTGCCTTTATCACGACCTCCCTCGAGGGCGCTGTAGTTGTCTACATCAACACATCATTCCTCTTTTGAGTTACATGACACGAGCATGGGGCATGCCCACCTCGTTTGTACACAGTTTATTTTGACACACCTTATGGAAGGTTGGGTTCTACATGTTCCATTCTCCCTCCAATGGGAAACTCTTGAAAATCCCACTATCGCTCTCTCTTACAATGACACTCTCAGTAGAAGAAACATTGATGGATTTTGGCTATAGGTATGCTCCTAACCTCATCCATCAAGGGGCATCTGTTATCACTAAAATTTCGTCCGCAAATGGTTACAAGAATTCAGCATCACCAAACACTTATGAGGTCACCCATGGACCAAAATTACCACAAAAAGAATTTCCAAAGGGTCAAAAACTATACAACCAGTGACAAAATTAAAAGGCACTATGAATACACAAGGCACGCATGCACAACCGCAAAACAGAAACGCAGGAATCACGCACATGCGCTTGATGCGCAACTGTTGTCGCAAAAAGCCACGCACCTGAGAAATGGTGCATTTATGAGAGTGGTTGGCCTCCCACCCACTTATGGTTCATCTTCCAAGTTGATTTGACACTCAAATCTAGACTGGATTCGACTGGGTGGTTGGTCAAAGACCTAGAAATTCCCTAATTAGCCTCTTTACACACTACAAACTGGTTGGACAATACCTCAAAGAAATTATATAAAAAGGTCATGGATGCACTTCATTTTTCAAGGAATTCAATAGCAAAGTTATGCTTCCACTATTCTCTTGAGGAATCCTCTATTCTCATCAAGAGCATACTAGCATCATTGCATTGGGCAATCCATCTCACCCCTTGAGTGGATTAGCAAAGAATTTTTCACCATTTTCATTTTCAAAGTTGTAAGAAGAGCTTATTTGTGGGGGTCCAAGAGCCCTCTCTTGGAGGAAGAAGGGACTCATAGTCCTCTTTTTTCTTGGTGTTTTCTTTCACTAATATCAACCTTACCATTGGTGACATAGGTCTTATTGTTTCTTTTTTCCTTATGTCCCTATGTTCATTAGTTTAGTTGTTGTTTTATTTCTTAGTTGTTCTTTTATATTTCTTTCTCTAACCCTTTTCCTTACAACTGTCCTGCTTAGCAAACCCAACTAAGCTTGCAAGCACCTCTATTTTGCTCACTAAGGTGACGAAAGAGGCACAACAATGAGAGCATCTTATTTGATTGGGATCTAATTATTTTGACTGAAGTTTCTTTCCAACTTGTAAATTTTTGAAAAAATGAGAAATTCTTAATGAGTTCCTACTTGATTTTTGCAATTGCATGCTGCCATATTTTTTAACACTTTCCTTGCAAGGAGTGTTGATTTTGGAAAAGACCCAGTTCAATTTTGGTATCTAGCACTGTGGAAACACAAAACCCATATCATTTTTTTTATGTTTAGAATTCCTTTCTGTCTACTTTGAAGAAGCTATTCTATGGTCCAACCACATCAAGATTGTCTACAGAATTTTTTTTCTTCATGGAAGGAAAGGAGGTTTTCAAAACCTTTGACAACTTCAATTTCATAAAATTGTAATGTTTCGAGGAAAAACCTTCATTACTTCCTTTTTATGTGCTAGATAAATTATTTTTTGTTGAATTTTACAAACAATAAAAGTTCATAGCACATTTCTTTAATGAGAAGAGAAAAATATAGTTCATTCCATTGCCCTGGAAAATTGGGAAAATCATTGTCAAAAATATTTCCCATCTAGATGAACCTGCTAGTCATTTTGATAATTTCAAGCTAAAGGAAGTTCCATAAATTCTAGGATTTGACCCCAATGATTTTTTTATAGCACATATGCCTACAATTGGTTATGAATCACCATTTATAAAAAACACCCAATTTAAAGAAGGAGGTGGGGATAATCAAAACCCATGGAATCCATCCCTGAGAAAGTTCATGATGATATTGATACCCTGGTCAATACTAATGAATAGTACAAACATAATGGTTGAACCATGAGAAGTGGTAAACTTAACCTTGATTCACCCAATGTGTCACAGAGGAGTTATTCAATGGAAAAAAAAATTACCCAAGGAAGAAGTCTTGGCCAAAATAATTCCCATTCGGGAAATTATGGTGACGAAGGGGTTGAGAAACCTTCAAAAGGAGATATTGTGAAAACACATACTACTGCTATAACCCTAAATTGCATCACACATGCTTACCTGGCATCAGACGAACTCATATCCCTTCTTTGCCAAAAAACTACTGAACAACTCTTCTAAAAACTCCATTTTTAAAAGTAAACGCTAGCAGGCCCACTACAACCCACGTGTATCTAAAAGAAAACGATAGCAGGCCCACTACAGCCCGCGTTTACCTTCAGAATCATGAAAAATAGGAAAGTTTCCGACGAGACAAAAAGCTATGGGTCAGTTAACTGAAACTCTCGGCCATGCATGGCCGAGAGTTTGTCCAAAACCCTAGCTCCTTCTAGCCTATAAAAGAAGGGGTAGGGGTACCATTTGAAGGAGGAAAAAGATAGCAAAGAAACTCTTCCCAATTGTCGAATCCATTTGTCCCAACCCTTTAGCCTTTCCTCAAGCCTAAGAAGAATTCAAGCAAAGCAGTTGGAGGACAAAGAAGAGGAGGAACCCAGGGTCAGGATCGAGGAATGGTGGCTGGTCTCTTTCATAATCTCAAGATGAATCAACTTACAATAATGATAGAGACTGGCCATTGTTCCTCGATCCTGATCTTGGGTTCCTCCTCTTCTTTGTCCTCCAACTCCTTTGCTTGAATTCTTATTAGGCTTGAGGAAAGGCTAAAGGGTTGGGACAAATGGATTCGGCAATTGGGCAGAGTTTCTTTGCTATCTTTTTCCTCCTTCAAATGGTACCCCTACCCCTTGTTTTATAGGCTAGAAGGAGCTAGGGTTTTGGACGAACTCTTGGCCATGCATGGCCAGGAGTTTCAGTTAACTGACCCATAGCTTTTTGTCCCATCGGCAACTTTCCTATTTTTTGTGATTCTAAAGGTAAACATGGGTTGTAGTGGGCCTGCTAGCGTTTTCTTTTAGATACACATGGGCTGTAGTGGGCATGTTAGCATTTACACGCGGGTTGTAGTGGGCCTGCTAGAGTTTACTTTTAAAAATGGAGTTTTTAGAAGAGTTGTTCAGTATTTTTTTGGCAAAGAAGGGATATGAGTTGGTATGATGCTAGGTAAGCATGTGTGGTGCAATTTAGGGTTATAACAACTACCCTTGTAGCACTCGAAATAAAAATATATGTAACTCAAAAAGGAGAGAGGAAAATTCCAGTACCTGAACCTGAAGATATGGAAGTGGACATTGAATAAGAAGAGCTTGATTGGGCCGCATAAAGATTGTTGGAAAATAGAGCAATAACACAAGAATTGGCTTGTCAAGAACCATTGGTCTTTAAGGAGGATGTTGATTTTTGTTTCTTCGAGAAGGTATTCTCACATACCCTAGGTGTTGGGAATGTGGAAATCGTCATGGGAACCACATTACACTCTTTGTTTGGAAAAAAACCTACATTTGAATGAAGTTGGGGCTTCATGGGTTTGGTGGTGGGATTTGTGGGTATGTGTTAGGGCTTCACACCTATAAGAAAGTCTAATTTGAAGTTGAATTGTGGAGGGGATTCTATGCTGACCCCTAGGACTTGTATATAAAGGATAGAGGTAATTGTGACATTTCATATATTGTGTAGAGGGTGTCGAGACATCACGGAGTTAGCATAAGTGAGTAAACACTTGTGCTAGGGAGTATGACAATTGTGGCAAGGAGATTTGTGAACCTAGGAAATTTGGCCTAGGGTTTCTGGATCAGATGTAGGAAGTGAGGAAGGATGCACATGTGAGGGAAACTAAAGTTTTTTGTACTTGTATGTGGATTGCAGTGGGAGTAATTTTGTATGTACGCAGATTGCAGAGAGCACAGTCGTGTATGCACACAGGTTGTAGGAAGGTGAATTGCATATACGCGGGTTGCATTAAGGTGAATCTCATACAAGGTTTTCTAGGAAGGAACAGGTTCATACATGCTAACATGTGATGTCATCAAGTTGTACATGTGGTTTGCAGAATATTTGTAGGCAAGAGAAATTCCCAAGGGTTTGTTAAGGTTTGGTTTTCTGATTTTTCTAATTATTGAAGGACAAAGTTGTCCTCATATTTTGGTGAAATTGTATTGGTTGGGAGGGCTAGTTTTTCCCTCATATTTTTTGAAATTAAAAAGGTTAAAAAACCTAAATTTATGTCTCATGTGTATTGATGATTCATCTCTAATCTCATTGTTTCCACTGCATATATTTTCATTCCATAATTTTTAGTGTAAAATTGTTTAGTGATAACAACTAGGGTTTATTGTTAGTTCACTAGGAAGTGATTTTCAGATTTGAAAATTAGTCACACATAATTGCATGTGAAAATGGACATGGTATAATAGCTTGGGATCTGAAGAGAAGGGGATCATCTTGAGACACATTTTGGTTGAAAAACTAGAAGAGTGTTGTTCTTCTAATTATTTTGTGCATATCATAGGTGACAACTCTGAGAGGGAGTTGTAGCAGTGTTGAGGATTTAGCTCTGAGAGGGAGCTACAGTAACTATTGTAGGTGTCAGCAATTTAGATGGTCTCTTCTATGAGACATGGAGTAGACCATTCATAGGAGGAGTTGTGGACTATTGTAGCTTAGTGGTGTGGCAGGTTGGGATTTTTTGTGGATTCGGGGAGATATTGGTTTGCAATAATATGTTGTGTGTCGGGTTGCTAACTCTAAAGATGAAATTCTAGTGGCTTGTCATAGTGAGTTGTGATGGGTGGATCTTGGGTGATTTGGGACGGATGAGATGACTTCTTGTGTGTGTTAGGTTGACAAGATAGAGTCTTCATTGGGCCGAAGAGTTGCACATTGTCGAGGTACAATAGTGTATGAGGCATTTGACCCAGGAGGATGAGGAAACTTGCAGAGATGATTTGTGGAGGTCTAGAGTGGACTAGAATGAGTGTCCATCCATAGCTAGAGACTGTTCAGAGAGAGGAAACAAGCTTAGCTGCAACGTGTGTGTACACATGGAGAGTCTTGTGACTTGGATGATGGACTTGGGATGAAGTTCATTGGATGGTCATGTCTTGGGAAAGTAGGATGCTTTCCTTGGAGGATTGCATGGTTCTTATAAAGTGGTAGCAACTGACACATGACAAGGGAACATGATTTGTTTGTAAGATTCACATTGTCTTAATCAGTTATGTATGAAGAGTTCAGTATTAGGACCATGCATGTAGTACAAGAATCTAGTACAATGTCATTATGAATGTGTTGCGAATGGAAAATGTGTTATGGGTTCTAGGAGTGTATTCTTAATCTCAGGGATTGAGGAGTAGGGATATGTAGTGTTGTTCCAGGATGGATAGGTCTGATGCCCATAGGATCTATCCCAAGAACAGTAGTGGTATTGGAGTTATACATGGAAAAGTATATAAACTGAGAGACCAGGATAAAGGTGTTGTGACTAGTAGGAGAAGAGAGACAGAATCTAAGGAAGATCAAGTGGCTCCACCAATGGTGAGGCAGGTGGACCCACCAATAACACAATTACATATGGATCAGGTAGCCCCACTAGTGGTGAAGAAGGTATCTCCACCGGTGTTACAGGTATTGGAGGGCGCACACAGGAAGGTTCAAGACCCTGGGTTCAAAGTAAGTAGTCCAAAAAAACCCTATGGATACCAACCCTTTTGGCATCACCTACAAGCAGATGAGGTATCACCCAAGGTATATTTAAGGGGACTAAAGGAACCAAGATTATGCAGTGGTGAGGGAAAGAAGGGATGCATGCTCTGTCATACCTACAAGATCCTTTTGCGCACTAGATCCTAGTTAACCCGACCTCATTACTTGATTCTTTATGCATATCAATCTATATTCTTATCATTTAGTATTTAAACACACAATTAAATTTATTGGGCATGAATCTATCAACAATATCAGTAAAGATAAGCATTCATCCATAGTAAAGGCATGAATTAACACCCTACATACAAGAATTAACACAATACACGCATCAATAACCATTCAACAACATAATTCAACACAGAGTTACCATGGTTCACCCCCTCCTGGGTTAGGTCCACAAAACATTTTCTTCTTCATTATAGTTAAGGAATTCTTCTTACGCTATGTGAT
Organism: Picea glauca; assembly: GCA_000966675.3. Lineage (NCBI taxonomy): Eukaryota > Viridiplantae > Streptophyta > Pinopsida > Pinales > Pinaceae > Picea > Picea glauca. The sequence continues at coordinate 314,558 of JZKD02S1941226.1, forward strand.
ACAATAGATGTTCAATATATATTCCTTTGCTTGCATTCATGGATTGTTTACACATATAACATCCTACAACCACAACTACTACTCAGAATTCCTCTCTACTTAATCTTCTATCGCTTTTCTTTCTCTTCTATCTTCTAAAATTTGTCGATCTTTTACATATTTCAGCCCCCCTATCTCTTAGGTTTTCTTTCCTTCTCATAATAAGTTGTCTCCCACTCATGCTCTACTGCTGAAAACTCATTATGAGATGGATACAGCTCATGCTCGATAGGTTTTCCCAGGTCTCGTGCTAGCGGTTTCTTCTTGTCCCCCTTATTCTTATCTTTTGTCTATCTTCTTTCTTGATCTTATTGATCTTCTTGAACCTGCACCTTTTCTTTGTTCCTTGTCTCTTCTTGATGTTCTCTATCCAACCCGCCTTCCCAACAAGCCCCAAACACTCATCTGTGGTTCATCCTGAGCCACTTAAACATGTTGTATTGTCCTCTTCCATGCCTCAATGATTTTTTGGAGGATCTCCTTTGATGTTTGTACTTCCTCTATGATTCATGCTTCCTTGTTCATAATTTTCTCCAGTTTATGCACTGTCAAGATATTTAATTTGGCCTCGGTGTCTTGTGCTGCCAATGTCAGTTGATTTGCATGGTAGCTAGTTATTCTAGTACCATGAGTGCCTCATCCTATTGCGATCGCAACTTGAGTGTGATTTTCCACTGTTCTTCCTTCAGCTGTCCCACTGCAAGTTATAGTTCCCTGTTATCCAGAAGTGCCAACATTCTTTCAGTTGGTGGGAGAGAATTTTCACATTCAGTGGCATGAATCGCTTGGTATTTCATAACCCTTATTTTATCATCCAACGCTTGAAGCTCTAGGGTGTTCGTCATATCTATCCACATGTGTGTGCCTTCATTGCATATATTTATACACTTATGTTCTAATATTTTAATCTTCTCCACTGATGTCTGCACAGTCCATTACCTTTGCGCTCTTTCTTTTGGTGGTGTCCCTGATTTTGTGTGCACTTCCAATTCTGTGATCTTCATATGAAGGCCCTAGATAGTCTCACTAATATTTCCTACTTGTTCTTTGACCATGGACTCTACCACCATCGGTACTTCTGGGACCGCTGCTAGCGGGAAAATTCCTCTTTAACTATACCATGGTTTAGGATATAGACAGAGCAAATGACCATCTAAAAGAGAATCTATTTTCTACTCTACTCCACAAATACCAAAATCAATGAAAAGAAAGTAGTAGAAGATAATATCGGTAATTATACCTTTTATCCCATGTTTGGTGATGATCTCCTCAAGCTCTATAGCTCCAAAGACTACAAGCCTCCTCCCAAAGATGACCTGCATCCAAAACTAGGAAAACAAGGGCTACAAGCATCTTATTTCTATTCATAAACTAGGGTTATATATCAAATGCTATGTATAAATCAAAGAAAATACACAAAACATCGTCATTTGGGACAGGGAAAAGAGTTTCTTTTATTCATTCAACAAAGACTGAACTTACAATTCTTTCCTACCACCATTCCATGAACTTGGTTTGGGATCCTCCCTACAATGCTCCAAATACACCTTCAATAGGCCTCTTCTCACAATATTCTTATCTCCTTAAGGAAAGGGAATGGATTGAATGGAAGAAAAGGGGCTAAAAGGGAATGTTGAGGAAGTATGGGATTGACATAAGTTTGTGATGCAGGAGGCAACACAAACTCTCCATATGTTTGGAAAAGTAGCCAAATGGAGGAGGACACAGTTCTATGTAACGAGAATAAATTACTAAGGTCATACTAGATCCCAATTCTTTGACAAAAAAACGGAAGGATGTGCTTTGTCCAAGGGCGACTCTCTTTTCTGCCAAAAAAAGAAAGTATATTTCTCGTCCCCTCTTTTTGGAATATTTGATTTTTTTTGTCTTTTTCAAATTTTAAAGAGCTTGAAAAATAATAAGAGAATGCTATGTTAAAAAGGAGGAAACAAGTGTCGTGATAAGTAAACTGGTTCCAAGCATGTGGAACATACTAATGCTCGAGGCAAGGAGACATGTGTAGGATAAGGACACTCAGGGAAAATTCCTCCATGGGTCAAGGTGTCAGATTACAGATGAAAAAAGTGTTCCAAGTATTTCATATAAGGAATGCTTCAAAGGTTTAGTTGAGAGAAACATGGAGCTGACATTAGACAAAATATCCAAAGATGAGACCCACAAATGTGATTAATTGTAACATACCCGCCCACCCAGAGGTCAGGCTATGCCACTTAAATAGGCTGCAACACACCCAACCACCCGTAGGCTAGGCACACTGCAGCCCCAAGACTCAGTTATCTCATCCAAAATTGAAAAAAAATGACTTATCAACAATGTTAGAAGCATGCACACCACATGCATAAGACAAGATCCATGTCACATCATAAAAGAGATAAACAATATGCCATGCACAACAAATAACTAGCAGACAGGCACATTAGAATACATATATCAGAGATAATTAAATACACAATGGAATACATAAAACATAAAACATAGAGAGCACTTATCGTTGCAAGTAAACGTTCACCAACTGGCTACAGACCAAGGACGTTCCTCCCAACCATAGACATTGTTGTTCATTTACTCTCAACAATAGATCACCCTTGAGCCAGGGATATGAATCCACAAGGATGGGTCCTAGACCAAGTCTAAATACACAGTAGATGGCTAAGTATCTCTCGGGTTTCCCAACCTCACAGTAATCCTAATTTCAAGTTCTCTTTCCCCCTCAGCCTGCACAACCCCAAGAAATGAACACCTTTCTCTTCAATGCAGTCCCTGAGGCTGTTCCATTTCTCTCCAGGTCTCCAGTGCTACTAGTCAGGAAATATCCCTAATATAAATTCCAAGGACTCTCAGTTGTGGATAGTTCCTTCTAAACTGACATCAAGTTCATGCACACAGGCATCCATTCCCTCCAGGAATGATCAGTAGATCATTACATCCATTCAACGATGACTCTTCTCTTCCTGCCATTCATTTCCTTGCTCATCCCAAGAGCACACTAACTAGCAGTAGTGAGTGAAGAGGAAGAAGAACAAGTGAACCAGTGAGAAGAGGATGAACCAAGGGAAGAATGACCCCAAAACATCCCCCAAGGGATTTTTAAATAATTACACGAAGACAAGAGCCACATGGCCTCCCTCCCAAGAATCTCATGTAACCCCCTCTTCTCCATAAAATCAATTATGGGTAAATAAAATAATAATAACAAGATTTATCCCCTCAAGCCCCCTCTCTCATGGAATCATAGCCCCCTATCTCTTTTGTCCTTGTTAGTCTTGTAGCTAGCGGTGTATTTTATTAATTTATAGGAATTGTTACATTTCCTAGGCACTCTGGCCCCTTTTCAACTTTACCGGCTCACCAGCCTAAGTCATATTTACATAATACATTATATTTTATAAGGGTTAGAACCAGGATGTTACATCCCCCTCCCCTTATTTTGGCACTATCCTTAGTGCACAACACCATTCCAATGTTATTAACATTACAATTCCAGGCCCTCTAGCCTTGATTCACACAGGAAATCCAGCCCAATCTTATATACATAGGCACTCTGGCCTAAAACATGTATGCATAGGCATTCCAACCCAAAACATGTATGATGATCTTCATAATTTATATTTCTGGCAGTAGTTCCAACCAACAATATATCCTTCCCTCTCATCCCTGCACAACCCAAAGAAATGAAACCCTTTCTTTGTCATCCAGCCCCTCAGGTTGTTCCACTTCTCCCCGGCTTCAGTGCACTCGGCCAGGAAGTTTCAGAGTTGTGGGTTCTAGAACTCCAGTTATAGCAAGTCCATTGGACTTTCTTCCTTCCATGCCTTTGTCATTTAGTTTCTCCAGCATCACCTTCTTTTCTCTCATAGTTTGTTACTTTTCTAGATATTCAACATTCATCGTTTTCCAACAATATTTCAAATTAGCGAGCATGTCAGTTCAAAATTTGTGCATAAAATTCTCATTCTTTCTCATATTGTAAGAGTAAATTTTCATAATCCAATACAATACATATCTGTGTGGTTCATGGATATTCATCCATATGGTTGTCTCGTTAACTTGGCTCACTATTTTCCCTGACATACCCATTGTGTGCATGACCCCAATCAAGAGCTATCAAAGTCTCCTCTTCCTTGTGGTCACTCACCTTCCAGGCCCAGGCTCATGCATCCCCTTCTCTTCTATGTAGTCCCTCAGATGATACATCTTGCCTGACCAAGGTTCTCTTGCACAAGAAGTTTTCTAGGGACACAGGGTTCTCATGTCACAACAGTAGCCTTTTCCATGCTTTATAGCTTGCATACCCAACATCTCATCTGTATTATACACATACAGTCATCATGAGATATCATTATAACCATTTCAAACATAAATGTCAAATATGTTTTATACAGGAAAATCAAATTTTCCAAGCATGATCTTTCTGCTCATAATGGTTGGCTCTGCAGCTGTAGATATCATTCTTTTTTATGGGCTTACATCCCTGCCATATCCAAGACCATTCTACCTACAATTTCTTCAATTTACATTCAACCAAAACAATTCGTCGGTAATTATCAAATCATAATTCCCAAAATTGTTTTATATAGGAAAAATAAAACTTCTAGACATGAGATTCTTCTCATAATAATTTGACTCTTGCAACAATAGGCATTGGTCTTCTTTGTGGGCTTACAACACTGCCATATCCAAAACCCCTTTCCTCCTGCAATTTCAACATTCCTCAGCCAAACAAATTGTCAATATCTCATGTACACGATATATATTTTCATGGCAATGATTCAAAACAAAATCACAAAGTGCACATTAATATCTTCAATTACTTCTATTAATCCAACTATCAATTGGAATGAACTCATCATTACATACACATGTATTATCAGTCACACAAACTTTTCATAATGCCACAGTTAATAAGATAACAATCAATGTTCCAATACTCATGGTCACATCTACACAATGCATCCATGCATGGACTACATAATACCACAAAACTATGTCATGTATTCCACCATGATGAGTTGGAAGGTTTGGTCAATGATTCAACACATCATACACACACTTCCTACTGCTTTCTTAACTATTTGGTTACCTTCCTTTTCCACCCAAACACAACAGCAAGAATATGATCCTTAAGTGATCTTCAATGTTGGCAAAGAGTTTGCAATCCAAACATTAGATATACAGTAGATACCATCGAGCACTCACATAGCACTATAGCCCTTCCATATACAACCATATTATGGTCTCACACATGACTAGATCTATGGGTATTCATTGTTATATAAGGATTATGTCTCTTGAATTAACCTGGTTATGATCCCATAACCAATGATAACATAATATGCAACTAACATTTTATCTAAGTGCATCCTAGCATCATAAACACTTAGACAATCTAGGCCTTCGGCCATTACATATCAATTTAATACTGAAAATTAACTGAGGGATTCCTTACCTCGATCCCCTTCAACATGTATGCATCAACCGAAACTAAATTCATACATGTGTGGTTGTTACCAACCTACTTGTTGTTGTTTGACCAACTGATATTTGTAGAAGCTCACAGACTTCCCCCTTCATCATTTTGATCACCATTCCTTCCATCCTCATGGGTCTTCACCTCGATGGAAATTATAAGCAACAACAAGATCCACATATTTAACCTTGATGTATCATTTTTCCTTAATACATAATCCATTCTTTAGTCATACTCAAACATTATTTCATAATAACAAACTATTCTAAGTTCACCAGCATGTTATATGCCTATACAAGCATGTACATATGCAAAATTACACATCTATATGCACCAAGCATTTACTGTCAGCATGCCTACCAATGCATATGCAATTTAACTTCATTGTATGCTTCATGCACTCTAGTGCATTTCTGTTTCAATTCACTTATTTATTTATCTATTT
>JZKD02S1941226.1:322894-335792 GCA_000966675.3 Picea glauca
AACTAGAACAAATGATCACAAAATTGAAAGTTCAAATAGAAGAAGATAAAAGAATTGAAGAAGCACTCAAAGAACAACTAGAAGAAAAGGCCAGGATCATCGAAAACTTGGAAGCAAAGTTTGTAACATTAAGAAAGGATATTCAAAAGAAAAATATGAAGAATAGCTCAAAAGTTTTGGATGAAATTATCAGCAGTCAAAAATCCCATTTTGACAAGACTAGACTTGGATACAATCAGACAGAAAAGGGATCAAGCTCCAAAACAACATAGCAAGAAACCTATCCAAAAAGCTATGCAGAAACAATCAAAGGGGATAGGAAGATATACAAAGAAGATTACAAGGACACTCCTCCACCAAGAAGATTCAGATTTCAGAATCAAAAAATGACAAATAGGCCTAAAGAAGAAGAAGGATTCAAAAGAGAACTTCCTTTCAGAATATCCTCAACTCCCAGGTATCAAACTATATTTTTTAGTTAATGTTATGCATGTCATAATTTTGGACATAAAGATGTGAATTGCAGAGCTAACAACAAGAACAACGACAACTTTGTGAGTTATACACAAAGGGGTTATTCAATAAGGTCAAGTGAAACACAGAGAAGAAATTACAATAGGTTTGAATCCTTGAGAAATGAAGTGGAATGTTACAAATGTAACAATTTTAGACATGTGGCCAAAGAGTGCAGAATGACAATCCCTCCTAAAGAACCTCGAAAAAACAACAACAGTCACAAACAAGAGCCACAGAAAAGGACATGGATAAGAAAGCAAGATCAATATAGCAATGAAGCATGCACACTCGTTCTACAAGCTAAGAAAAAGAAATGTGGTTGGTATTTTGACAGTGGGTGTTCAAAACACATGACAGGTGATAAAGACAAGTTTCTTACATTGCTAAAGAAAAGAGATGGATCAGTTTCCTTCGGAAATGATGATTCAGCCAAAATCATTGGAAAAGGTACAGTCTGAATTGGGAACAAGAATGAAAAGGAAGAAAATGTTCTACTAGTAGAAGATATCAAACATAATATTCTAAGGGTGATTCGAATGTGTGACCAAGGTCACAAATTTACTTTCGATTCAAAAAAGTGTGAGATAAGAAAAGAAGGTTCAGGGAAATTGGTCGCTACAGCTGCAAGAACTTCAAGCAAGATATATGTGTTAAGTGAAATTGGAAATGAAAAATGTTGGCTAGGAAAGGAAGCTGAAAGTTGGCTATGGCATAGAAGAATGGGTAACATACATTTTGATAACCTTGTCAAAGTAAGAAAAAGAGAAGCAGTCAGAGAAATGCCCCATATCACGAAACCAACCAACACTTTATGAAAGCATTGTCAACAAGGAAAGAAAACAAAGACCAGGTTCAAATCAAAGGAATATTCAACGACAAGACCACTGGAAATTGTGCATAATGATCTAGTTGGACCAACTAAAACAAAGGGCTTAAAAGGTGAGAAATACTTTATGTTGTTAGTTGATGATTATACAAGAATGACTGCAGTTTGCTTTCTCAAGAATAAGTCAGAAGCTTTTGAAAACTTCAAGATCTACAAGGAAATGGTTGAAAATGAAATGGATTCAAAAATGAAATGCTTGAGATCTGATAATGGAGGAGAGTTCACCTCAAAGGAATTTATGGACCACTGCAAAAATTATGGAATAAAACGGCAGTTCTCCATTGCTAGGACACCTCAATAGAATGGAGTTGTAGAAAGAAAGAACATGATAGTACAGGAAATGGCTCGAACAATGCTAATGGATTCAAAATTGACATATATGTTTTGGACACAGGAAGTGCATACAATAGTTCACATTCAAAACAGAGTAATGCTTAGAAACAACACTGACAAAACTCCTTATGAACTATGGAAAGAAAGACTAGAAAATGTAAAGCACTTCAGATTTTTTGGAAGAAAATGCTATATCAAAAAGGAATATGGTGGAATGGGAAAGTTTGATTCTCGCGTGGATAAAGGAGTACTTGTTGGTTACTCAAGTACAAGGAAAGAATACAAGTTTTACAATCTAAGATTGAACAAATTTGTGGAAAGCATCAAAGTAACAATTGATGAAACTGGTAGACCAGAATCAAAGGAAGAAAATGAATTAATGAAACAACCCTTAGAACAAGAAGAAGAAGATGGAAAATAAGTAGAAGAGGAAGATGAAGAGAATCTGACAGAAGAAGAAGAGAAATTTCAACAAGTTTTTCCAAAGACACCCAATAAACGAGTACAAAAGAATCATCCTTCAGATCAGATCATCAGAAACAAAGATGCAGAAGTTGAGACTAGAAGAAGAATCCATTCACCAGAACAAACACACCTAACACTCTTATCTACAATTGAAATAAATTGTTTTGAAGAAGACAACAAGGATGAATTTTGGAATAAGGCCATGGATGAAGAATTAGATCTAATAGAGAAAAATGAAACTTGGGAATTGGTTCCAAGACCAAAGTATAAGAATGTGATCAGCACAAAATGGGTTTTCAGAAATACATTGAATGAAGATGGACAAGTTACAAGGAACAAATCTAGATTGTTATGTAAAGGATATGCTCAGATTGAAGGAATTGACTTTGAAGAGACTTTTTCCCCAGTTGTCAGAATGAAATAAATCCGTTTTCTTTTATCTTATGCATGCTCCAAAAATGCTAAAGTATATCAGATGGACATAAAATAAACTTTTCTGAATGGGGAACTTGAAGAAGAAGTCTACATTGAACAACCAGAAGTATTTTAGTTGTCAGAGAACACATATTATGTGTGTAAATTAAAAAAGGCCCTGTATGGTCTAAAACAAGCTCCTAGAGCATGGTACTCTAGACTAGATAAGTATCTACAACAGGCAGGGTTCAGAAATGGAAGTGCAGACAACAACCTCTACATCAAGGTAAGTCAAGGTAATATTTTATTAATTGAAGTTTATGTTGATGATATTATTTTTGGTAGTGATGATGGCAGGTTAAGCCAAAAATTTGCAAAAGATATGCAAAATGAATTTGAAATGTCGTTACTTGGAGAACTATCATTCTTTCTGGTACTTCAGATACGTCAAAGAAATCAAGGAATTTTTATTTCTCAAACCAAGTATATCAGAGAAAGGTTGAAGAGGTTCGGAATGGAAGATTGCAAACCAGTTATCACTCCCATGCAAACCAGTTGCAAGTTGAGCAAAGATGATGATTCGAAGTCTACAAATCAGAGGCATTATAGGTCAATGATTGGAAACCTACTATATGTGAAAAAATTCAGACCAGATGTAATGCATGCAGTTGGACAGGTGGCACGATTTCAAGAAGCACCAAAGGAATCACATGTATTAGCAACGAAGAGGATTTTCAGATATCTCAAAGGAACAAAAGAGTATGGATTATGGTATCCAAAAGGAAAGGATCTATCATTAATTGCCTACATAGATGCAGATTGGGTAGGTTGTATTGATGACCAACAAAGCATCAACTTTATACTTGGTTGAGTGTTTAGTATCATGGATAAGCAAGAAACAATCATCAGTATCGCTATCTACAGTCGAGGCAGAGTATATTGCAGCAACATCATGTTGTACACAGGTACTTTGGATGAAACAAACTCTGACAGATATATAGGTTGAGTATGATGAGCCCATTCCAATATATTGTGATAATAGAAGTGCCATCAGTATCTTGAAAAACCCGGTGATTCACTCCAAGACGAAGCACATTCCAGTCAAGTATCACTTTCTATGGGAGAAGGTTGCAGAAAAGAACATCAGAGTTGAGTATGTGGGCACACAAGAAGAAGTGACAGACATATTTACAAAACCACTTCCATGGGAATCCTTTGAATATCTTTTCCAAAGACTTGGATTTATTTCCTCTCCAAAATGAATGTTTTTTTAATGCTTATCTTATATGTCTTATATGTACACGAGGAAGTACCATAATAGGACATTTCAGTCAGGGGGAGAAACCCAAATGGAAAGATACCTTTGCCATTGATGACAAAGGGGGAGAGATTTATCAGATGTAGAGGACAAAGGCATGGTTTCAGAGGGAGAAAATTTATTATATGCAGAGGACAGAGGCATGGTTCCAGGGGGAGCATGAGTGATATGATTTTAGTATTGCATTAGAGTGTTGTCATCAATCCCAAAGGGGAAGATTGTTGATTAAGGTTGGTTGTCATTGATGTCAACCCTTGAAGAAAGCCCCGCAACACAAAGGTTTGGGTAATGGAACCAATATTCTTTGATGTAAATATAACTCATTATTATCTTGTCATGGTTGATGAGAAGTAAATATGGATGAAATCCAAAGTGGTCCCCTTATGGTGAAAGCCCTCATGGGAAGACGCTTTGCGGAGTAACAGAACCCATGCCTAATTGTGGAATAATGAGATGAAGGATAGTGAATTTGTTAGGGAAACTATCCTAGATGGATATTTCTTGTCATGGAATTTCCGGTGGTATGTGGAATGTCACATAACTCCTCACGGTTAGAGAGTTATGACCATGTAAATTTGGAGAACCCAGGTTTGGGTAATGGACCCAAGTTTGTTTGATGGATAACGGTATGATTTTTGATATATTTGAAGGTAATAATATTCCATATGGATATTACATGTCATTCCATTTCTTTTTTTATGTGGAACGTCACATAACTCCTCACGGTTTGAGAGTTATGGCCTTATGAAGTTGGAGGACCCTCATATGTCATCTAGAAGCCCCAAAAGGTCAAAGTAGTCAAAGTGGTTTAAGAGTTTTTTGAAGTTAAATAATAAAGTAAAGTGATGAGTGTATTATAATTCAAAGTCAATAAAAAATAAATTATTTAAATAATAAATTCAATGGAGAAATTAGAAGTGGGTTAACCCTAAAATAAGGAAAGTGGGCAAAGGGACCTAGAAGATGTTTTTAAGGAAGCTACTTGGAGAGAATAAATAAGAGGAAAGGCTCTCTCATTTAAGAAACAATTGAGAATATTGAATACCTATAGGTGTCTGAGGTAACCAAAGGATATCTAAGACGAATTTATGAGGTAAGGTGAAGAAAAGAAGGTCGGAATTCAAGGAAGGATCAATTCTTTTGATGATGCTTTCTAAGGTATGTTATTTACAGGTCATCTCACCATTTTCAAAATAAATTATTTTCTAGAATGATTCAGAATGTGAAATTTCTATTCCATTGAGGAAACATATCCAAGTATCTGTGGTAAAAAATTCATCTTGTGGTTTGTTGTATTTTTGGAGTTACACTCCGTGGAAAATAGGGTTTGTGGCCAATACTGAAACTAGTCAAAAACAAGTGTTTCGGGTAAAAACGTCATAACTTATTCATAACAGATCCCAATTAAGTAAAAACCATTTTTTTGGTTATATTATAGTCTTTAGTATGTTGTGTAATAGTTTCAGATCGATTCAACAAATATTCCATGTGGGGTACTCTCTACAAGGTCTCTCTCTAAAATAAGCCAGAATTCAACAAGGTATGCCATTTTTGTTATAACTCCTTTTCTGAGAGGTTACAAGTAGTGAAACCTGGAGGAATTGCATTAAACACAACTGAAGAACATTGTGTATCAATTTCATATCTTTATTCATTACAGGTACAAAGTTATGATTACTTCAAGTTAGGGTTGTTGACTAATCCAAAACTAGGCATGTCAGACTAAAGAAAAGTTTGATGAAAATGCTAGTCTCTTGTTGTTAAAGTTAAGGACGGTTTGCAAGAATGTGATCATATAAACCAAGTCTATTATAGAGGTACAAATCAGATTTGGATGATGAAATTGATGAGTGATTTTGGTTGAGGTACATGTTGAGTACATGGTTGAGACAAGTAGTTGATGAGTTGACACATACATGAGGTGCATAGCTGATGATGTTGGCACATGTGGATGAGTCATAGTTGATGAGTAGTTGACACATGATTGGTACATACTTGGTACATGGTTGGATGCACTTGTTTATGGTATAGGTTGATTACAGGTTGTTTGGTATAGGTTGGTGCATGGTTGATGCACTTGTTTATGGTACATGTTGATTATAGGTTGAGGTACAGGTTGATGCATGGTTCAGATTTATTGGTACAGGTTTACAGTGATAGTGTGGAAATGGTTCCATCATTCTATTTCTACTTCAGGGCAGTTGGACGAGGAAAGGATAGGTGGTTGTAGCCACCTTCTGGTTGTAGCCGGAGAACATAGGAGGTTGTAGCCTCCTTCTGGTTGTAGCTAGATAATTGGGGACTTGGAGCTTCCCTCAGGTTGTAGCCTGAGAAACTAGGGGTTGGAGCCTCCTTCCAGTTGCAGCCGGAAAACAAAGGAATTTGGTGCTTCCAATGAATGTAATTCTTCAAGACATATAAGAAAAAGCATTTTGTGGTTTTGTCCCGCTTTGGGTTTCCTCATAAAACACTAGTGTACTATTTATATGTATGATTGTTCATTTGTTCATTGCTCATTATTGGATGATAATTCTACATTGACATAACACTTGGATTATTTGGTTAAAAAGGATTGTATTTCTCTATTACTGATTCACCCCCCCTCTCAGTAATCAAACACATTCCACCTAGCCATTCTTTCCCACTTAGTACCATTCCCGAATGGAAATCCATTTTCATTTAGTGCCACTTTTGAAGTGAGAGAGCATTCTAATTCCTCTGCATTGGCATCTTGCTTCCAGTGTTAACTCTGATTTAATATTTTAGACAGTAGATAAGTCATATCTAACAAATCCTTCCCTGGAAATCTTATGCTTGACACCTAGAGATTATTCACACACCACCTCTTAAGCTCTTTGTTTCCTTCCACATCAAGCTTGCAACTGTCTACACATCTCTACCTTCAAGGCTATGGAGCCTTACTTTTCCTTTCTATGCACATTAATGACATTATTCACCTGCTAGCTTCATGTCCCATGTGAGGATTCTTTTTTTATAGTACCTCATCCAACTTTTGTAAGCAAAGTCATGCCTCCATGACCCTAACATCTAATCCTATTCTTGAATTGATTTGATTATACCTCTAATCCTGATAAACCTGCAAGAAACCATCTTGTTAGAGCTATACATATGATACAAAAATTGTCAATTAAATTTATAGGTACCTTTTCATTTAAATGATAACATTATTCTTTAATTAATATCATTTTTCCTTTTTATATGAATTAACTCTTTTTTAATCATGATTGTGTGTTGGTTCTTTTGTCTTCATGAGTTGATCACAGACATGGATCGACTCATTATATCGTACTCATGCTTCTGTTGTGTTCTCAATTCACAAACAAATCACATTTTGGCCCTTTATTAATTCCCTTTATTATTCTAGTGTTAACTCTCTATCGAATTAAATCTTTATGAGGTGCTTCCTTCAAACCATTTACATATGACCAGATGCGCAAAACCATGAGTTTATTGATTTGAGCATTGCCTCTTATTTTCCCTTTGTTTCTTAATGCAGACCCCCTTCTCCTAAGGCTGTGCGACCTCCTAGTCAAGGGTCTTCAATCCTGAGCCGAATTGGCTCTATGAAACCTTGATGGTTTCGTTCTGTATCTAAACACATGCATTTCTGACTTTCTAGCATAGGTCTGATGGCCCCCGCGAACTTCTCCTTCGCCCTTGCAAAAAATATCAAAGTTGGCGCTAGCTCCTTTTTCTCTTGGCCCCTCCTTAGATGTGACCTTAGGCGGTGACCTCACACAGATGTGCGATTACGGCCACGCTTAAAGGTGGTTTGGAAGAAAACTTATTTTCACCCCATAATTCACCTCGAGCCACCACATGTCCTTTTGCCAAAAATGTGGTCTTGATTGTGGCCCGCCCTCGACTTCGTAAAGCCTGAGAACCTCTCATCCCCGCAATGTGAGGTGACTGTTGAACTCGTGATCTTTATGGTGCTTCTAAATGGATGACCGAGATCTACCTCTTGGGAACCAACAGTTCAGTTTTACCTCTCCCAGATCAACAGTTGTGGTTGTTTCGGAATTCTAGACTTCGAAATTCTCAAATCTCAAACTTACTTCCCTCGAGATACACAGGATTCTACCACGCATCCTTTTGAATTAGACGGTGGGGAATTACTTCAGACAATATGAAGATCGACGTTTACTTCGGGTATTTACCTGGAATCCATAGCTTCATGCCACCTATTCTCCTGATATGATGGTTCAGGTCTACTTTGGATGGTCCGACAGTCGACATTTACTTTAGGTCCTTACCCAGAATCTACAACTTCACACCACTTGTTCTCCTGATATGACGGTTCAGGTCTAACTCGGATGATCCGACAATCGACATTTACTTTGGGTCCTTACCCGAAATCCACAACTTCATGCCACATGTTCTTCTGATCTGATGGTTCAGGTCTACTTCAGACGATCTAATAATCAATGTTTACTTTGGGTCTCCAGTTGTTCGAGCTTTGGGAGTTTCAACTCTCAATTGAAAAATCTCGGAGTAATTTATTTGAAGTCAACGATCCTTCACCACATAGTGAAATACTATAATAGGACACGTGGTCCAATTAGGCGGGTGACACATGTCACATCCTATCTGACAATTCAATCATTTGCATGCTCAAAAATTACTAACACGTGACGCACATCCCATGTGTCCACGTCATCCCCGGTGACGTCCACAAGCCATGTCACTTCGGAAATTTTGGGGTCCACATCACCTCCTAGTGATGTCATCGTGCCCCACTGCTTTAGCTCTTTGGGCTCCAGGACTTCGGGAGTTTCCACACTAGCACACTTCCAATTCTCCTGAACTCTAATTTCCCTAACTGACAAAACTGTCTCCATGTGTCTCCCTTATTGGACGAACCATGTTAACCCTAGACTTCAATACTTTGAAAGTTACCGCTGCAAGGATCAACGACTACAATTCCTTCAACCCTTCGGACTTTGGAAAACTCAAACTTCAACCTTTTTTTCTGAATTTTTTTTATACGAAGATCACGATCTACTAACGCATGTTTCCCATGGATCGATGACTATGATTTCTTCAGGTCTTCATACTTTGGAGAACTCAACTCTCAACCTTCGCTTTTCCCCAAAGTGCATGAATTTCTGCTGTGTGTCCTCCCGGATCGGACGGTTTCAATTCACTTTGGATCTCCTAGGTCCAGAAATCTCAATTCTCAACTTCTCCTTGCTCACGTTTTCCCGGAGTGTTTTCACCCAAAGCACACGATCGGTTGACGCGTGTCCTCCTACAAATTGATGATCCCCGATTACTTCTTCTCTTCAGAGTTTTGTCGCTCGAGTACTAACATGTCACATCATCACAGGCCTTTCAATTTGTGGGGGCACGCATCGGCGGTTTGGAGAAACCCTCTTTTCTCCCTACAGTTCTCCTAATGCTGACACATAACCCCTTGGTGAAACCGTGGTTTGGATTGTGGGACCGCCTTGGGAAATTATCTCCCGTGCAACCTGGTTCCCCACAATGCCTCATGTCCATTTATCTCTCTCTCCCATGGGATCCGACGGTTGTGACCTTAAGCCTTGCTTCCTTTACATCAGACGACCCCTATTCACTTCCCCTCCAATCCAATGATCATGAACCTATCCTGATCCTAAAGTGGCGATCTCTCCTGAATTCGAAGGCGGACAGTCATGATCCTTCGAACCACTTACAACTGATCTTTGATGATCTAACTTCTGTGTAGATTTTGCAATGCCATTCCTCCTGCGATTTTCAACTTCACAGTGAGAATTTGATCTCAACCACGAGACTCTAACCAACAGACACGACCCATACCAGCCTGGGGTCTCAACCAGAAGCTCTAATACCAATTTGTAACATACCCTCCCACCCAGAGGCTAGGCTATGCCACTTAAATAGGCTGCAACACACCCAACCACCCACAGGCTAGGCACATTGCAGCCCCAAGACTCAGTTCTCTGATCCAAATTCGAAAACAAAGGACTTCTCAATAATTTTAGAAGCATGCACACCACATGCATAAGACAAGATCCATGTCACAACATAAAATAGATAAACAACGTGCCATGCATAATAAATAACCAACAAACATGCACATTAGAGTACATATCTCAGAGATAATTAAATACACATCAGAATACATTAAATAGAAAACACATAGAGCACTTATCTTAGCAAGTAAACGTTCACCAACTGGTTGCATACCAAGGACGTTCCTCCCAACCATAGTCGTTGTTGTTCATTTACTCTCAACAACATGTCACCCCCAAGCCAGGGCTATGAATCCACAAGGATGGGTCCTAGGCCAAGTCTAAATACAGAGTAGTTGGCTAAGTAGCTCTCAAGTTTCCCAACCTCACAACAATCCTAATTTCTATCTCTCTTTCCCCCTCAGCCTGCACAACCCCAAGAAATGAACACCTTTCTCTGCCATGCAATCCCTGAGGTTGTTCCATTTCTCTCTAGGGCTCTAGTGCTATTGGTTAGGAAATCTCCCTACTGAAAATTCCAATGACTCTCAGCTGTGGACAATTCCATCTGAACTTCCATCAAGTTCATGCACATAGGCATCCATGCCATTTGGGAATGATCAATAAATCATTACATCCATTCAATGATGGCTCTCCTCTTCCTTCCATTTGTTTCCATGCTCACCCTAAGAGCACACGAACTAGCAGTAGTGAGAGAAGAGGAAGAAGAACAAGTGAACCAGTGAGAAGACGATGAACCAAGGGAAGAATGACCCCAAAACATCCCCCAAGGGATGTTTAAATAATTACATGAAGACAAGATCCACATGGCCTCCCTCCCAAGAAGTTGATGTAACCCCCTCTTCTCCATAAAATAAATTATGGGTAAATAAAATAATAATAACAAGACTTATCCCCTCAAGCCCCCTCTCTCGTGGAATCATATCCCCCTATCTCTTTTTTCCTTGTCGTTCTTGCAAATAGTGGTGTTTTTTATTAACGTCTAGGAAGTGTTACATTTCCTAGGCACTTTGGCCCCTTTTCAAGTTTACCAGCTCACCAACCTAAGTCATATTTACATAATACATTATATTTTATAAGGGTTAGAATCAGGATGTTACATTAATCATGACACAATGAGACCCCTTCTATGTAATTTTTACGAGCCCAAAGAAGTTAAGCTTGGTATTTTTTTCACATTTAGAGAGTCTGAAAAAATGAAAAAGAAGACTCCAGGGAGTACCTTTTTCGGAGATAGTCTAGTCGGTTCGAAAAAGGGTTAAAATTGCACTGAAAAGACATTTGTTCAAAACCATTTTAACGAGTGTGATAAAGACAATATCACTCGGTAATCTTTTCAATTTTAAGGAGTCTGAAAAGAGCTTAACTATGGACTCACAACCTTTTTCTGAGTTTAGTATCCTTAGCCTGAAAAAGTATAAAAGTAATCGAGGAGAACTCTCCCAGTGAGACAAATATCCTGAGGCGTACCTTTTTCCGCTATAATCTACAAGCTGGAAATAGGGTTAAACTCATGCCAGTAGATGTTCTTCTAGACCAATTTAACGAGTGTGAAGGAACAAGGTCACTAGACGATCTTTTCAATTTGAGGGAGTCTGAAAAGAGCTTAACTATGGACTTCGGGGGGGTTCCTTTTTCGTAAGTAATCTCCAAGGCCCGAAAAAGGTGATAAACCAAAACCAAGGAAAATGTTCCAAGGGTTAAATGTATGCTTGAAAATACTCTTCTAGTTAACCAAAGTTCTTAGAGCATACCTTTATTCATAAAATTATCCATCCGAACAGAAAAAAGGGGTAAACTACCGTCAGATAGATGTGCCTTCAAATTTGAGTTTGGGGAGTGTGAAAGACAACAAGATCGCTCGGAAATATTTTCATTTTTAGATATTTTGAAAAGGGATTAAACAAGACTCTAGGGAGATACTTTTCTTAGTTAATCCAGATGAGATCGAAAATAATAAATACAGTCTCGTTGGATGTTTCTTTTGAATTTCAAAGCAAGCTTGAAAAACAACAAAGCATGCTCATTAGGGATTCCCGAGGGTAAGGCCTATGGTGATGGTGAAAACAATAATGAGGCTTCATCACATAATCATGATAGTACTAACAAGGACTCCCAAGCCTATAGTCATTACTGATAGCATGGACACCAAAAATGCAGCAAGGATCTACCGAGGGCATCCATGTAAAGGTAGGCTCTACCACCTAATTATGACACTTCTAGAGAAGAAATGAAGGTTTTGTGTCACACTTCGGTGGGGTCGTGTTAAGCCCTAATATTGGCTCATTATTGGATCATTACCCCTTAATAGGGGCATATTATATTAGTAATTTTATTTTATTTACGTCGGCTTTAGGCCATTAGTTGTAATTATACCTCCTAGTCTCTTATATATACCAAGGAGACATTTTCATTTTGAATCATCTTGTACTTGAACATTTAAGTGGGGTAAAAGGAGGTTTCCCCCTCAAAGAGGATTATTATATGAAATTATATTTTTTTCAAGGCATTGAGTACTTTTCCTGAGGTTTTTCTATGCTATATTGATGTTTGGTTCTTAACATATTGTATCAGAGCTCAAGGTCTTGGGGTTTCGCTGCTACATATGAGACACCATGGAATTTTCACTATAACTTTTTTTCTACAACATTTCAGAAGGAACGGCTTGGATTGTATTTAGTATATGGATCAAGCTACGTTGCATTCAAAATTCATCTCTTGAAGCCTTATACTTTCGTAGATACAACCTGTACAAGATAGGGTGCTGGAATCATCCTGAAATGAGTCATTGTGGAATTTTCACTATAAAACTTTTTCTATAACGTTTCAGACACTAAACTCTAGAGGCCATCTACAGAAATTAGTAAGGTATTTGTGGTAAAAATTTCAGCTTCTGGGTCATCTTAAATTTGTAGATACACCTTGTGTAAGATAGGGTATCTGACTAGTCCTATTGACTAGTCTCAA
>JZKD02S1941226.1:341668-352774 GCA_000966675.3 Picea glauca
AAAATATATATTCATTACACATCATAATCAAAGTAATAAGAAAATGCATAACATAAATGACACTACACAAACCAAACCATGAGACACCAGATATATGTGGTTCACCCCAAGGTGGGGCTACGCTAATAAACCACTTCGCCTCTTTATTATTCGCCAAAATATTACATCCAGTCACTCCTGTGCACTAAGCCACATAGCCAAACTTCCCACAAGACAGTAGATCTACGCACTAATCACTAGATCCTCCTTCTTTACCTTCCAAAAATAGGTCAAATGAAAAAAGACAAAATATCTTATCACGACACTTAGCACCTGCTCCACACTGAGCATCACAAGCACTAAGCATAGTCTACAAAATCATAGTCGAGCACAAAGCCTCGACCACATACATTCCTTCGCACACAGAACTACTGCTTCTACAATACATTCCTCTTTATTTATACTTTACAAAATCTTACAATAATGCCTAAACATGGGGAAAACCCATGGGCTGACATCCCATAAACTCGTTACAAAACCCAGAGGACCCCTTACTAGGTCCACATAACCCTCAAAATAGGTGAGATCCGTGATCTCAGCTCTGCCTAGGCGCTCCTACTTTGACTAGTGTTTCGAAGTCCAAAAGTGGGCCAAAACCTCCAAAATTTACCAAAGTTTCCCCAAAACTTGGTTGAGGGCCAACTGGCCCCCAACACTCACCTGTGACTTGTCCCGAGTCACTCGAGTCTGGACAATGTTACTTCAAAATCATCAAGCTTAACTCAAGCTACCTCGACTTGCTGCCTCTCCTGAGCCTCCTGCTCAGCGAGATCCTGGATTGTCTACTCTATAACAGGCCCTTCCAAGCATGGTTCTACTGCTATGACTACTTGATCTAACTGTGAACCCTAGCCATCGATCTCCTCGAACATATTACAAGCTTCATCCTACACAGGTTGTAAATTTTTTGTTACTTCCATCACCTTACCCTAGAGGGAAGTGATTTGTTGTTGTACTGTGCACTTCTCCTGGGATCTCTTCATCCTTTCCACTACTGCGAGTATCTTCATCTGTGACTACAATGAAAATTATTGCTCTTGAGCCTCTTGTAACTGAGCCTATAGCTTCTTTAACTCTGGATCCTTGGCGAGGCATTCATACATCCAAGAACTTATGTCACTCAACTATTTACATGCTGAGGCGAGGGATTTTATACTTTCTACTGTGTTTTTGGCAGACTTCTCCCTCTGGTCATGCACCTCATGTGGGGTGCTTGGCACTATTCGGACCTCCAGTTCAACTATCCTAGCCTAAAATTGTTGGAGGGTCTCTACGAGATTCTCTACTTGAACTTCGACAGGATCTTTCTCCTCCTGTACCAATCCTGGAATAGAGAGACACTTGGACAGTTCTCGACTTATCTTAGTCAGTCACGGGTAGAAAAAAGGGGTCCCAACTCCACGATCAACGAGTTAAATAAGCGGGGTGGTGTGACGAATATTCCAATAGATAGAAACTAGAGTTAAATGCTTCCATTAATGTAAATCTAGTTGTTATGGCACGGTCTCAACATCCAAAATCAGTCTATAAACCCATAAATGTGTTTCCTAACCATTCTGGAGTGTCGTTCTAACGGTCGGTGTGCCTGCAACAGTTATATAACTTCGCCATAGCGAAGTCCAAATATGTGCAGACCTACTATTCCAGCGAGGTTCAAACCCTTTGAACCTACCTCCTATGAGGTTCTGGTCTGCAAAGTCTTCCATCTAGTTTCCTTAACTTCTTGTATCTTTTCCAACTTAGCCTTCTTTTTATTGAGCTTCCTTACCTTCTTTCCTATTATCTGAGTCTCTTTAACTATTTCTGGAATCCTCTTTCCATTTTTATCCTTATCTCCCCCTAACATAGTGGCTTTGCACTGTTGAGGTATCCTCAAAGGTTCTAAAGTTAATATCCCTTTTCTTAACACTTTCTGAGTGGGCACACTTCGCTCTTGGATAGATAGGTCCTTCAATCCTTCTTTCATTATTTCAACCTTGATAGATAATTATTTTTCTTTCTGTCCCTCCTCTTTTTTTACTTTTCTCTGTTTCTTCGACTTATCCTCTCGTTCTTCTCTCAGTTGGTATATTTTCCTAGCTATGAGATCCCTTAATTCTTTCTTTTTCTTTTCTGTATCTTCTTCCTCTACTTTCATTCTAATCTAATCCATCTCAATCCAAGTCTTACCTAACAAAAGTGGGAAAGGGGCGTTGTCCTCAACAAACCTAATGACTTCAAATTCTTCTTTAGTCGATGTTCCATGAACAATAATAGGTACAGTAGTCACTCTTCCACATAAGGTTATCATCTTTCCCTTAATCCTAAATAAGGTACCGCAATAGTCTTTCCCAAAACTTCCCAAGTTTCTTCTGTCATAATATTCACTTGTGTTTCTTCATCCAATACTATACAATCTATGTCAAAGTCTTTTATTCTTGCACTTATGCGTTGTTTTTCTTTCAGTCTTTCTGGTAAACTGACATCTTTATGAACATCCATCATTTGTTCCAACTGTAATAACATAGTCTAAAATTCCTCTCACCTTTTCTCTTTATRACTTTCTAACATACCCTTAGTCTCTTAACTCTTTTCATAATTTTCTTGTSTTATGTCCCTCCCTTCAACTTTAGCAATAATCCTTGGACAATCCTCAACCTTATGACCAACAACCTTACAAAAAAGACAAATAGGGCCTACCTCAGGGAATTCCTTAGAAATATGTCCCGACCTTCTTCAATTATAACACAAATTCAATCCTCTTTTTCTCTTAAATGTTCCCCAATATTTTCTGTACTGTGCACTTCCCCTAGGATCATAGTGTTGGACTTGCAATCTGCAAAAATTCTTTCTAGGTTCTTGCATCCACTTATTAGTCCAAAAACTCTTTCTATGCATAGGATTAACATATCTTTCTTCATTTCCATTAAATTTACTCAAATCAACTCTTTCTTTCAACTGGGACCTAGCCTTCAGACTAGGACAAAATCTATTAAACATACTTAAATTCGTGCTTTCAAAACTAAAATTTTCACTTATCTTTCTCTTACCAAAAGCACAAAGCTTGTCTCTTTTAGAATCTTACCTTTTTTATTCATAACAACTTACTTCCTTGGCACAAAGCTCCACAAGTCAAGTAGAGTATTGTGCACTTCAACAGTAGACCTATGCACATAGCTTTTATTTTTCTTTACTTCAGTTACCAACAATCACGGTTTCAGGTCTCGACAATCATAGTTTCAGTCCCAACAACAGAATCATTTGTTGGCACATGGGCAGACCCAGGGTTCAACTCTTAATTGTGCACCAACAAAAACCTGACTACCAGCCCTTTCGACAACACCTCCGAAGCAGGCGAAGTCTCACCCAAGGTAGAATCAGAGGGGGTTACAGGGCACAGGTGTCTGTAACTAGGCTGGGACACGATTCTGTGATAAGAGCACTTCAAAAAATATTTTGTTAACACTTAGGAAGTGAACATGCATTAGTTTATTAACCTCATTAACACCACAGAGCATAATCAAAGACAAATAAGAACAGTAACAACAAGTGATTATGCACCCTGAGCACTTAACACTTATCACTATGAGTTAAGTCTAGCATTCATTTACCCTTTAACATAAGTAAAGTACTTAAGAAACAAAATATATATTCACTACACATCATAATCAAATCACTAAGGAAATGCATCACAGAAATGACAATGCACAAAGAAAACCATGAGACACTAGATATGCGTGGTTCACCCCAGGGTGGGGATACATCCAAAAACCTCTTCACCTCTTTATTATTCACCAAAATATTACATCCAGTCACTCCTGTACACTAAGCCACAGAGACAAACTTCGCACAAGACAGAAGATCTGTGCACTAAGCACTAGATCCTCCTTCTTTACCTTCCAAAAATAGGTCAAACACACAAAGACAAAATATATTATCACGAAACTTAGCACCTGCTCCACACTGAGCATCAAAATCACTAAGCACAGTCTACAAAATCATAGTCGAGCACAAAGCCTCGACCACATACATTCCTTCGCACAAAGAACTACTGCTTATACAATACATTCCTCTTTATTTATACTTTAAAAAATCTTACAATAAGGCCTAAACATGGGGAAAACCCATGGGCCGATATCCCATAAACCCATTACAAAACCCAGAGGACCCCTTATTGGGACCACATAACCCTCAAAATAGGTGAGATTCACAATCTCAGCTCCGCCTAGGCGCTTCTACTTCGATCAGCGCGTCGAAGTCCAAAAGTGGGCCAAAACCTCCAAAACAGACCAAAGTTTCCCCAAAACTTGGTCGAGGGCCAACACGGGTTGTCCAAGGCCAGCTCGCGTATGTACTCAGGAAGGAAACCAATAGCCTATGTACATACGTGACTGTGTACTGACTCTCCTCCATTTTTTCCATGAAATAGGATGTATGTTCACTGGAGAGAGAGAGAGAGAGAGAGAGAGAGAGAGAGAGAGAGAGAGAGAGAGAGAGAGAGCATGAGGATCTCAATGCCTTGGTCGAAGAGGAGCCTATAGCCACGACCACACTAAAAAAATGTGGGTTATGGAAGTTTTTCCAGTATCCGTTCATGAGGGCACAACCGAGGCTGCTCAATTCTCTTGTGGAGTATTGGCATCCTGATATAGAGGCTTTCATGCTAGAGGGTCAATCACTGACCCCAACCACAGAGGACATTTACTTCTTGACTGGCCTCTCAAGAAGAGGGGAACCAATGACCTTGAGGACATTTCCTCTAGGGAATTTCAACATCGAGGACTATATTCATATGTATTGTGAGGCTAGCACTAAGAAGGTAGGTTCTCAAGTGCCAATCCACAATATATCCAACCTATCTCTGCATGTGATATTAATTTTTATCATGCAGATTACAAGATCCTCAACCCTTCACCAAGCCTCCCAGGAACACATGCATTGTTCCATTTAGTGTTTGGAGGCCACTATCTCCGACTGGAGTACGACCATGATGGTATGCATGAAGAGACAACTTACATAGTGTCGGAGACGTACTAACAAGAACTTTGGGTTTGGTACCATTTCGATCTCCTTCTTCTTTGAGAGGGTGCCCAGTCTCAGTCCCCAAGAGATGGTATGGGGGCATGTAGCCTCCTTCCCAGCAGTGAGTAGTTGGGCAATGCTTTTGCCTCGATAGGGTGGAGGGAGGACCATAGAGGTCTTGGATGACAATTTTTTTGAGTGGTGGGCACGTAATATCCCAGTGATCGAGGATTACCCGTATGCAGGGATCAACTTCACCCGACACTCGGACATGCCTGTGCCTCCTTGCGAGGAGCAAGGAGAGATAGGTAACATATTTTTAAATTTATTTAATTTTTAATTTTCATATATATCCTTTTTATGAATGTATAGAGTACTAACTCCTGTATCTGTTATGTACATATGTGAGGCCTGTACAACCAATAAGCTTTGTCAGGACTCGATGACATCCTCGACCTAAGGCAGGACCAAAAACAGCAGGAGGTCCAACAGTAGTAGGGGGACCCCCATTTGGGGAGGCTGACAGAGTCTTGCAGTGAGTGGAGTGCAACCTCACTATGCTCACTCATGTTGTACCTATGGCCAAGATTGGGGATCTCCCCCCTGCTATGCAACCTCATGTAGTAGGGGTGCTGCGGACTTGGGTCCAATTGTTCTAGCATTTGGACAATGTCATTGCACACTATAGAAGGGCCAATAGGCCTTGTCCTTAGATAGTATTATATCGTTGATGTGATGAGGGCACTTTTTGTACCATATGTATTTTTTGAGTGCATAAGCCCGACGATGTAGACTGATCACTTTTGAGGCTTTCATGCCCACCTATGTACCCATGACACTATTTTTGGACACACACACACACACACACACATATATATATTTACATCTTTTATGTCTTATGGATGACATTTTTACAAATGTATTTACACGTGTATGTGTGTGCAACATGCCAATCTAAAATTTGATTATCTAGAGTATGTGTTAGATGATTAAATCTCCTAGGAACATGGATATACGTAATGTAATCAAAAGATCATTCTAATAGACGTACCCTAAGGAATCTTCATTGTAGAGTGGGATCATAAATGAGGTAGACCCCATTTAACTGGGACACCACCAACTGAGCATCTAGGTAGACCCAGAGGTGAGAAATACCCTGTGACAAAGCAGCACGAAGAAATTCTATCACTACACTGTACTCGACAACATTGTTTGTAGAATCGCCTAGGAAAATACCTCTGGAAGATAACAATTGGTCTCTAGGTGAGAAAATCACCTAAGTTGTGGAAGCAAGCCTCCGATTGTGTCGACTAGTGCCATCTGCGAACCCAAAATAAACCTATGATTCACTTGACATCTTCCACAGTGAAAAGTAAGACATAAATAACTACATGTCCACAAAACAAAAAAGACAAAAATGTATAAGAGTCTATACATATATACAAGAAGTCACCCAGGTGACCAACCAAAGAGTATTACTTCTTAAGGTAGAGACCATTTCTAGGCTCTGCCAAATAATTTCCCTCAAAATAATCTAGAGGGTAAGTTCCCTTCTCCAAGACCTCTTCCACAATGAATGGTCTAAAGCACATGGGTTTGAACTTGCCTGCCCCCAGGGGATCTTTGTCTTGATCATAGACCAGGACAAGATTTCCTTCAAAGAAAATATGAGGATGAACGGACCGATCATAATGACACTTGACTCATTTCTTATGAGCCTCATTGGCTAAGGCTGCATCACAACATTGCTCATCGAGCTGCTCGAGATATAGAAGGCATTCCTCAAGCGGCGACGTATCCGACAATAATTCCACTACCAAATTTAAAGAAGGAATTTGACATTCAATAGGTAATACTTCTTTGAACCCGTATACGAGTTGAAAAGGTGAAAAACCGGTGGAAGTCTTTATAGATGGTAGGCTCACAATGATGAATATAACATCAAATGCCAATTTGATTTGGCAAAATTGATCATCCACTAAAGAATAGTCTTGAAAGACTTATTCACAGCTTCAACCTGACCATTCACTTATGGGTAATAAGGTGACGAATGTTCCTATTTAAACCCGAGCTTTGAAATTAATTCATTCATCGTTCTTTTTTTAAAGTGACTTCCTTGGTCAGTGACAATATCCTTTGGGATATTGAACCTTGCTACTATCTAATTAAACATGAAAAGAGTTGTTGTTTTGCCATCATTGTTAAACGTTGGAATATCTTTGACCCACTTCGTGAAGTAGTCTACTCCTACGATGATGCGATTCCCCCTGGATGAAGCCAAATGACATGTGGTAAATTCAATCCCCCACTTCGTCAAAGGACCAACAACAATGACAGGAAACATAGGAGCAAGATGTGCCCGCATCTTCCGACATAAGATTTGTCATGGGTGGCCCCTCTTGATCGCTTCCAAACAATCCTTGATTAATGAGGGACATAAGTAACCTACACGTAGAATATTTTGGGTTGTTTCCAACCCATAAAAATGACCGCCACATGCTTCAGTGTGATAGTCATTCAAAATGATCTATGCTTCTTCGCGGTTAAGACATCGTCGAAGAATGCAATCTACACCTCGACGATACAACGTGTCATTGAGGATAAGATACTTTCACGCTTGATGCCAAATTCGTCGATGCTCATCGTGGGAAGTAGAAGTGGGGCACTTCAAAGTCTGGAGATACACAAGTATATTTCCATACCATGGGTTCGAATATGCAATTATAAAAATATCTTCATTAATAGGCAATTCATCGGGCGTGATATCACTAGAATTGACTGGAAGTTCCAAAATGAGTTCAAAAAATACCATTGTCTTTATTCGGGGAGGATTACAATCCATCTACTGATATTTCTGCAAATGACCCGTCATGTTAAAACATATTGGAAAGGGTTGACGAAGGCGATGACGGTGGTCTTGCGAAGAAAAATGTAGTGGCGGAACTGTTGGACAGCATGGGCAGCTACCAAAGAAAGTTTCTCTACATGAGAGTAGTTTTGTTCTGGTCCAACCAGGCCTCGGCTAAGGTAATATATGATGTGATATTCAAGCATATCATCTTCTTGAACCAATACCATGTTGATGGTCATCTCTGCAGCAACTAAATACAACAACAAATCTATGTTATAATCAGGAGGTCAGAGTAGAGGGGCAGACGTCAGGGCACGTTTTAGCGCTTCAAAGGAGCATTGAGAAGCGTAATCCCAACAAAATGGGACCCCTTTCTTCAAAAGATACATAAACCCTTTAGTGATCTCGGCATAATTCACGACAAAACGCTGAAGAAAATTCGCTTTCCCTTGTAATCTCTGAAGCAGGGGTGTCATGCATGGGGGAGGAAATTGAACTATCACCTCAACCTTGAGAAGATCGACCATGATCCATGTTGTCAATACAATGAAATCTAAAAGATGACCTAACGTCACGCAGAAACTGCACTTGTTAGGATTCAAGCAAATCTGATAATAGAGACATCGTTCAAAAATTAGTCAAAGATGGGTGAATGATCAGATCTCTTGCAAGAGCGTGATGCTAGATCATCAATGTATGCCTCGACTATGTGTCTAAGGTCATGAAAAGAAAATGACATGGCCCGTTGAAAGGTAGCTCCAACATTCTTCAAGACAAAAGGCATATTACGATATGCAAAGGTACCCCAAGGACAAATAAAAGTTGTTTTATGTTGGTCCTTGGGTTTGATTTGAATCTGATTGTATCCCGAAAAATCATCCATGAACAAGAAGACCTCGTAGCCCACACATTCGTCGACAATGTGATCGATAAACGGGGTAGGGAAATTTTCTTTTGGACAGGATTTATTCAAATCACAGAACTCCATACAAACAAGAGTCATGCCCTGTTTATTGTTAACCGGAAACGGGTTTGACACCCATTTCGTCAATTGTACAAGATAGATAAAACCGAATTTGAGCAGTTTTTCTACTTCTACCTTGATTGCTGTCGCTTTTCTAGGATTGACCAGATGAACCTTCTGTCAGACCAGTTTGGCATCAGGATAAGTCATGATTTCATGCTCAACAATTCATGGATTGATGCCTATCATCTTCTCGTAAGACAAGGAAAAAATGCCGTAGAATTATTTGAATAACTCAGCGTAAGTTTGAATCTCTTCTAGGGAGAAATCTGCTCTGACGAAAACATTCTCCACCACGCCAAGGGTTCTGGAGATATCGATTGGAATTGTTGTAGCAATTCTTTCCATGTTACCCTCAGCATAAACTTTGTGTGTATCCAAAGGATTGATAGGACACATACTATCTTCATTCATTGTCAAAACAAATTCCCCCACCTCTATTCTCCTTAACTCGGGAAGAAAGTAAGATCTATGATGTATATTATCCCAAGGTTTATCAGGACCAGTCATTGCCTCGAGAATCGCCTTGTCAGAGGGAAAGACCAAGTCTAAAGGATCTTGAGTGGCAGGAGAATATTGAGCCCAAATAAGCTCGAGAACTGGATCTAGCTCCTATTAGGGAACTGGATCAAGGCTGGTTGAGGCTTGCTGGACAATGTGTATGCAACCTCGGTCATTGATAAGGGCATGGCCATGTCAATATTCCCTATCCCTTCCATCGAAGCCGACGGGGAAGGTAAATTCCATGGTTCGTTAAAGTAGCTCATTTGAAATGATGATACTTAAAACATTGCAGCCCTCGGCTTGTCGGGAATAGCTGATATAAGCCTTATAACACCAGAAGATGGTGGGTAATAGAAGGTTCCCATCAATGACAGAAACAAACCAGCACCTAATTTAACATTTCCAAGCTGCGGGTTATCAATCATTGGGACCGTGGAAGCCCTCGATGAAGGCTCAGGATGGGATAAGGACAATTGGTCGAAGGTCACAATCCATCCCTCATGCGAAAAACATAAGACCTGAAAAATCGTAGAAACCACCGCATGCATCGCATAACTCCAACTCCTTCCTAACAACAGGTTGTAGTCGAGAGGCACATCGACTACTTCAAATTCGACACACATACTTTTACCTCCCAACTACATAGGGAAGGAAGGAATTATTCCATGTGGTCTAAACGATTGATCGTCAAATTCCATAAGAAATGTAGGTGACGAAGACAACTCAGGATAGCCAATAGTCTTCCAACATTCCAATGACACCACGCAAGTAGAGGCACCCTCATCAAACACTGTAAAAAAAATGTTTCACGCAAAATATTTTGTGGTGTAATCCACTACTATATGAAAGGAAACATGGTGATAAAGATGAGGCTTTAAGTTGGTTGGATCGAAAATGATTTCTCTCGGGTTATAGGTCTTCACCGCTCCCAAGGTGGACAATAGATCTTTTCTTTGCGAGGGGAAAATCTGGAGGACTTCCAAAGAAGACATCGTGCAATGGGTCTATGCCAGAGCTTCTACAACATAGTATTTATGGGTGGCCCTCACGTTTGCACTACTAAATTTGAATGTTTTTGCGACGAAGTTTCATTAGAATAGGGTTGTTGTTGTGACAAAGATTATTTGTTTTTTCATCGGAATTGATTCGTCGGTCTAGCGACCACACATGGATCTTCACCAGTCTAGTGACTGGGAAAAGAATCCTATACACAATAGGGAAAAGTTACTATTCGTCAGTCCATATACCAAGATTAGTCGATCTAGTGACCCACTTTAGTTGCAAGCCTTGCTAGCATCTCTAAGGAAAACATAACCTTGGTCACTCTAGAGACCATAATTAGTCGGTCTAGCGACTAATGTTAGTCAGTCTAACGACTAATATTAGTCACAAGAGTAACCAAGACAACCCTGGAAAACTTAGTCAAGCAACCAAATGGCTTTACAAGCGATGAACCAGTTCGTCGCTAGAGCGACTAATGTTGGGGTTTGTTTAAAAAAAAAATATGCCATTCACACAGGAATAAGCCCATGCTAGCAAGCTACAGAAGCATACTTTCTGTTAGTGATCAAAAATCACTTGCTAATATTTCCCAAATCACATGATAAGAGGATCATTAGGTAGAAGATTTATTTTTAAATCTTAAAGTTTTAGAGGTTTTGAGAAAGGCTCAAATTCACATAAATTC
>JZKD02S1941226.1:365524-378706 GCA_000966675.3 Picea glauca
TAATGCTAAGAGGGTAAATTCGACCTACAGTGATCTTACTTGTCATATCCTTTTTTTATTATATTCAGTTTTAGTTATTTTCGTATCCATTTTTATAGGATCTTGAAATTGTGAAAAGTGGATAAACCATAAAAGCTTTCTAAGGAGTTAAAATAAACCATAAAATAGTTCAATACCACAAAATTACTAAATCACATAGATAGTTTTTAAGTACTGACTTTCAAAATCTCAGCTATGTAGAGTCTGATCAATTCAATGTTTCTCTTCTTGAAAGAGAATTGAAATCAAGATTTCATAAAAAACCAGAACACCATTGCATGAGAACACCCGAATGATAGTCGCAACTGTAGAAACTTACTCACCCAACTGTAGAAAATGATTGTCGCAACTATAGGAAATTTGTCGTAACTGAGATATATATAGGATTGATTTCGTCGGTCTTCCGACGAATTCGGTCAAATTGACCAAACAATAAGTCAATGATCATTTGATTCTCACACGTGCCATAGTTGGTCATTATAATGAATACATTTGGACTGTTGGTCGCTAGAATGACCGAACAATTGGACCTCGAAAAAAAAAAGTAAATTTAGTCCAAAAAAAGCAAAAAAATTACGACAAAATTTTAAACCGTCGTAATATTTTGTCGTAATTTCCACCCAATGTAGTAGTGTTGGATTATGAGAAGCCTTATTAAATGAACCTTTAGGGCTACAAGTCATTGTTTCTCCCACTGACTTCTCAATTTGGAGAGGATTCGATGGGTTAGTGGCTTCCTTTACCTTCTCGACAGAGTCTAGCATTCTGTAGTCTCGGGTCATGGTCGCTAAATGAGCTTCAAAATTCATCATGTAAAAATTCACAACCGGGTTGTTATTGGTAGGCACAGGGGGTCCCTGACTGCCCCCTGTCGTGCTTGTGGATGTGGAAGAATGAGCCATATTTTTCCCTTGTGGAAAAGGGTCCGTCAACACAACAAGTTGTTGTTGCGCTAATATATTTTTGGCTTCTGCAAGACGAGGTCATAGGTGAGTCGAGTGGTCTTTTGTGTAAATATTGCATAGATACTTTGAATTCTTCTTCTCCATTTTTCCCCCGCCAACATTGTTGGTAGCCTTTTTATCCCCTTTACCCTTCTTATTCCATTGTTTCTTTATTTCCTCAGTCTGTTGGTTGGCCTTTGGATTCGTCGACTGCACACTCTGTACATATGACATCTGGGTAGGGGGAACAGTCGAAATCAGAGTCTGGTTGGCCATAGTCTATTGTATTGAAAATTTTTGCAACTGATTCAACAACAACTCCATGAAAATTTTTTTTTTTGAGCCCACAATGTCGTCGGCATGAGGTCCAGAATTTTGCTTCGCCTTATCGAGATTAGACCGTGGCACATCCGAAAATATCTCATAGAGCATGCCAGACTGAGAGTAGACCATTTCAAGTTATAGGGATCTCATAATTTCCTCCTCTTCTAAAAACACTCTAGAAGTCACTACGTCCTTGGATACACATGGCACCAAAGACTTCAAGAACCACTCAAGAAAGAAAGAAGGAGGGACCTTTACCTTAATCAAGCTCTTTCTATGCCTCCATTCTCATATATGATCTGACATGTTATCGGCCTTGGTTTGCTCGAAGTTTTCCAACAATTATATGTTGGCATCATATCTCACAGGTAACTAGAAATGGTTCAAGAATACCATTTCCAAGTCATTGAAGTAAGATTACCTTGAGCCATCGAGCTCATATACCACTTCGCAGCACCCCCTATAAGAGTGCGTTGAAAAAGGTGCAACTGGACAAAGTATTACTTTAGTGAGTTTGATGAGAACCAAAAATGAAAGGTCGTCACATGATCACCTGGATCCTCTCCATGTTTCCCCTAAAATTTCAGAATATCTGAAGGCAACTTAGTTGGCATAGGGGGCCAACGCGGATCATGACAAATCAGGTCATTTAGTAATCTCGATAAGTATGGTAGATGTAGGGTTTCCAGAAATGGTATTTTTTGTTGTGAACTATTTACAGGAAAAGAGGGCCCTGGATTTTGACTGGAACCAATTTTCCAGGAAAATTTGGACTGTTGGCTAGGGTTCTGGTAGAAACTGTGGCCTTCACTAGCATAGGTAAACTACGTATGTTGGGGTGTCATCAACCGACTCTCAAAATTGGACGACATAGTCTGTGCGGGTATTTCTCCCTACATTGTGTTCCAAGGACCATGTAAAGGGATGCCCCCATCCGATCCGATGGGCATGGGTACAAAACCTTTCCCGGGGTTCCATTGAGTATGGAAGGGGTTACCCTGAACCGACATCCCTTGTGAGGGAACTGATCCCTACCAAGGATTTCAAGGACCCTATGTGGAGAAAACTCTAGTCGTTTCTCCCTGTGAAGGAATAATACCTTGCACCAAGTTTTGTTAACCAAAGTTGGGGTTTCCCCCAGTCGATAAACCGACCGAAGAAAAATAGTTATTCCCAAACGTACTGAACAAAGAGAATGGAATAGATCCCACCGGTGTCATATAAGACAAAGCTCCTAAAATGCCTCCACCAAACAAGCTATAATTAGCATTTGGCCCGATTGGATGCTAAAACACACCACCGAGTGAAGGGGATGGAGGTGGTATATGACCCCCATCGTAAGGGATAGCATTAAAAGGGAAAATAGTTCCCACAGTTGACCCTTACACATGAACGTTGGAGCTCCCTACCCCTAGACCCATGGTCTATAATGTAGAATAAGTAAGAATCAAGTTTGTATCAAATTCAGGCATCCCATATGGGAAGGGAGGTTCTGTCACATTATGAGTAAACGAAAAAATAGTTGAAGCCAATAAAGGTATCGAACTTCTTCTCGAAGTTGATGGAGTCGAGACAATAATAGTCCTGACTGGAAAAGGTGGGAGAGGAGGTAGGATGCCCCCTAAAGTAGTATTTGTAATGAGAGTATGAGGAATCTTGGAGGAAGTAGCAACATTCACTTCCATTTCCGCTTGTAGAAATAGCTGGCACTCAGGAGATGTCACCTCGGGAGGGACAATCAGAATCAAGATTGGCATCGACAAGTTGGTAATCAGAGGATTGGATGTCCTGAAACCCTCTGCCTCAAGGTAAAAAATAGTAGGTTCCTCCGAAGTTGGAAAGTATCCTTTTAGAGCAGGCTTGGGCATAGTTTCTTGTGGCTCGGGCGCTTCGAACGACCCTTCTTGATCAAGTCTTCACCTTAACGGTTGCGGAGGTGGCTCCAAAGTAATCGATGAAAGGCCCTGAATATTTCACGATCGACAGAGCTATTGATCTTCCACTTTGTGAAATGATCAAATGACATAGTAAGGCTCAACTACTGTAGAACAAAAATCACATGCTAAAAGGTTTCCTAAGTATAAATCAAGAAATTGACTAACAAGTGGGAAGGATGATTATGCCAATCGACACTATAGAAACTAACCGGTGTAAGTGCAACTTGAACAAGTAAGCACCCTCTAGGTATACTCTGTGAAGTTCAATCCGACATGCACCCTAGGTACCATGGTATGCCCCCGCAGTCACCTGTGTAAATCCCTAAAATATGGGCTACTTGGTTGCCAGCTCATAGTCTGTCACTAGGCAGGTACGATCGATAGTTGGGCAGATCGTAATGAGAAGGATAACAAGTACAAAGCCCTTCAAGGGTATCGAAAGTAAGTGGTCCGGAAGACAACTGAGGATATTGAATGAATTCGAGGTCCACAAATATCTGTAGGAAAATGTGATTGGTACCATTCCCAAGAAAGACCCTCAATATACAATCTCCACTATGTTAAGTCCATCTTTGGAGGGATTATCTCCTCTGCCTTTCCTCACGTGACCTCGTGTTTATCCCCTGTGTTAGAGGGGGGTCCCGGATAACTCTTACAACATTGGACTTAAAGAACTCCCTAACTCACACTCCAATGTTTTTTTTAAAGTGGCCTTGAAGAGTTTCCTCTTCACACCTAATTGAAGGCCCTAAAACCCTAAACTAGTTTGTGAACCCTACAAACAAAAAATTCTAATGCATTTTAGATTAAGCATTATTTTTTAAGGATTGATTTACTCAAAATGTATGGTAGTGAAATTGATGGTGTTATGAAGATACGAATAAGGAAGAGAACTTTAAAGTATTTGAAAGAAAAACTTGTAACCAACTCTTTGTAAATTCAACTTTTCTAACTGATATTTCAAGATCTTGTAAATGAAGAAATCCTAAAACTTGCTTTTGTTTGACTACAAACTACTTATATTTCAGGAAATTGAAAAATAACTTGGAAATGAAGACTCTTTGTATTTTGAAAATAATAACATTAACTACTTTACCAAACCAAATGCAAGAAAATAAACTTGTTTTTATTTTTTGAACTTCTTTAACAAGAAAAATTGAAATAAAAACTTTTTTAATTCGTTTTTCGAAGCAATAAATAAGAAATAAAGAGACAACTGAAAACAAGATTGATAAAGAACTTAAGCCCACTGCAGATTGCAGGGTTTCAATCAAGAAAAAAAAATGGATCTAATACTTAACAAGTCGCTCTAAACCTTTTAGGGAAAACACAAGAATACTGAGGAACAAGTGAACCGAAACTTCAACCCAAGCTATGGCCACAAACAAATACTATGACAGATTCAAGAAAGTCCTAAGAAGTTTGAACTTCTATCAGGAAAGAGACAAACTTTATATTTATTGAGAAATACTTTGATGAAACAGAGACATGGGTTGTTGCATTAGCAGCCTGCGTATGTACGCGGGTTGTCTACTGTGCAAAGTGCGTATGTACATGGGCTGACCCAAAATAGGGCGCGTACACCTCTTATTATTTTCAAAAATAAAAAGACAAGGAAAACTTAAAGGGCAAGGAAAGTTGGTATGCACCTTGTAGGTGACCAGAACCCCTTGACAGACTCAGTAAACTTGAATGAAACTCGAAAGGAAAACAAAAAACCAATCAACAACCCAAAACCTCTCTAAAACCCTAGAGAGAATCCCCAGTATGGTCCCCAGTTCTGCTAGCAGAAAAATTCCCCTTTAACTATACCAGGGTTTAAGATATAGACAGAGAGAATGACCATCTAAAAGTCAATCTATTTTCTACTCTACCCCAAACATACCAAAATCAATGAACAAAAAGCAGTAGAAGAAAATATTGATAGTTGTACCTTTTATCCCACGTCTGGTGATGATCTCTTCAAGCTATGTAGCTCCAAAGACTGTAAGCCTCCTCCCAGAGTTGACCTGCATCCAAAACTAGAAAAACAAGGGCTAAAAACATGTTATTTATATTCGTAAATTAGGGTTAGATATAAAATTGTATGTATAAATCAAAGAAAATACACAAAACATCACCATTTGCGATAGGGAAAAGAGATTTGTTTATTCATTCAACAAATACTGAAACTTACAATCCTTGTCGGCCACCATTCCGTGAACCTGGTCTGGGATCCTCCTTACAATGCTCCAAGTACACCTTCAATAGGCCTCTTCTCACAATACTCTTATCTCCTCAAGGAAAGGGAATGGATTGAATAGAAGAAAAGGGGCTAAAATGGAATGTTGAGGAAGTAACTCACAAAAGCTTGAAAATGCTTGGGCAAGGAAGGGAAATGGAAAATAGGAAGAGTTTCATTGTTCTAGTTCTTGTTAGTGAAATGAGACCCCAACACCTCCTTTTATATGACAAAAGGATGGTTATTCAGTTGGGGGATGGGATATAGCAGGTGAACTGATTGGGAAACCTCCAATAGCCCATGAATTTCACTGAATTCCTTACAAATGTTTAATTTTTGCAACTTTTGCAAGCATACGTGGGTTGTTTAGTGTGCAAAAAATGTATGCGTGTGGGTTGTATAGTATGCAACAAGCGTATGTATGCAGGATGTAATGGTGCAGGGTGCATACATTCTCTAAAAAATGATTTTTTAAGAAGAGTTCCTCAGCAGTACTTTGGAAAAATATGCAAGTAAGAGGGTCAATGCCATGTACGCATGAGTAGGGCAATTTAGGGCTATAACAACCACCTTGTATAATTTTTGGATAGATGTGTGAAATTTTTGCGCTATATGTTCATCGTCTTCCTTATCCTTAAAGTATTTGGTAGCCTTTTTTTCAGCCTCAACTTTATCATTTAAGGATTTTTCACCCTTTCCCTTTTCTTCACTCTTTTCTATGTTGGATTTCTCTGCCTATCCCTGTGCTTCGCTCTTCACCTTTAATGCGAGTTCCACTTGTTTTTCTACTACGCACTTTTCCTATAGTGCATTAGTGTATTCTCTATGTATTTTTTCCTTCTCTTCTTCTTATTTGTCCAACTCGTTGGATGTAACATCTACCCGACATCACATTTCCTATGTGATCCATGTTTGCGAGTCATGTAATACTTCCATTGGTATCTGGGAGATGATGAGGTCCACATGACTCAACGCTT
Organism: Picea glauca; assembly: GCA_000966675.3. Classification (NCBI taxonomy): domain Eukaryota; kingdom Viridiplantae; phylum Streptophyta; class Pinopsida; order Pinales; family Pinaceae; genus Picea; species Picea glauca. The sequence goes on from JZKD02S1941226.1 coordinate 371,967, forward strand.
ATAGTTTCTCCTATACTTCAGGGTTTGGTAACCTAACTGTCTATACTGGGATTTTGAGTACTCAATGCTATGATACCCCCGTTTGTGCTCCCCCCTCTATGCCTTGTTGGGATGCACCTACTCCGGGTGTTGGTATCAATCAGACTATCTCTAGTAATTTTTGTATCCTCGAGCATTGATATTGCACCTTCGTTTCAAGTAATTCTTGTTTATTTTTCATCACTTTGAGGAATTCTTCTATGAAATCCCTTAGTATGTATCCAATCCAATCCATGTCATTGTTTCTTAGGGAATAGATGATTCGATACTTTTGAGGCTTTTGCTTCTTCCACTTGGATGACCCTATGCTCTGGTTCAATCGTTTCCTTCATGTTTCTTGTAAGAGTTGTGGAGGTTGATCAGTTGACCCTATTTATCATTTCCTTGATAGGTTCCTTCAATGTCATTGCCTAGATTGTTCATTTCTACATCTGTGTGTTGTGATGCTTCAGTGTTCCATCCCTATGCATTCACATCCCCTTATGTTGGTACTTTCAAGTTTGGTTCCCAATATTGCATGACCAACTTGATGTCTTCCTTAGTTATCTTATACTTCATTTGGACCCATTCCTCCCATGGATCCTTCTTGGCTTTTCTGTACATGTGGTTCCTATCTGCGTGAAATTCTGTGACAAGGCCATACGCCTCCACCAGCTGTGGCGACATGCGTAGTGCATTCTGGATACTCTATCTAATTATTTCACCATAGATAAAGAACTCTATGGTGTTGTCCATATTCCTCCATTTTTTGGTTCAGAACCAAAAATTGTGGTATTTTTTTGCTACGCACAACTTTCCCCTCAACCCTAGAAACTATGCTTCCTCTGTCTCTGCCCATGCTGTGAATGAAATCAAGATAAGGAGCGAGGGGTAGTGAAACTCCATCCCCTTATATTTGGCTTCTGCACAATCTAGGAGGAGATAGTTCAGCAAGAAAGGGGTCCATCTCATTGTAGTGTCTTTGACACATTGCTCTATGGCCGCTATTACCCATGTTGGGACTTGATATTTTCTACATTTCCAAAGCAGTTTGCAGGATAGAATTTGTGTGGCTATTTTTATTGTGAGGTCACATATCATTGGCACATCCAAGCCACACATCCCTCTCATAGTGAGAAATGTTTCTCGTATATCCTCTGACTGTGCTCGTTCGGTCTTCTTGTCTGCAAATAGTGTTGCAGGGTCTTTCCCCTGGGTGGGTAGTCCATGGATTTGTGCTATAAGGTATGTATCAATCGAAATTGTCCTATCCAGCCACATGTACCCCCCATGTACGCATGATAGGATTTTTTTGACGCAGACATTGATTTCATTGTTGCAACCAAAGTGGAGGATGTCAAACAAGTTAAGGAGGCCTATGCACTCCAATACTCTAGCCCAGACCTTGACCACTGGTATGATATATTTTGTACGTGGATCTATTTTGAGTTCCAGGTAGTCATGAGGTGCCATTTCAAGGAAATTTTCCACGTTGGTAATGTCATGATTGACATATTTTAGCCGAGGCAGCTTCCCCATCATGTCTTCATCAATGATGACTTCCTATGGAATGTCTAATGTCACCATCCTGTAATCTAGATTCCTCTACAGTGTGAATGGTGGGGCGTCATAATTCCTCGGTGGCATGTGGTCATGAGGGAACCTCAGATTTGATGAGTATGTGCCTAAGGTATCCTCAATCTCTTCTTCGATTGTGAGATCTCTGGTGAGACTCCTTCTTGGTACCATTATTGTTTCTCCGGTGGCTTTGGGTGGTGTCATCTATGTAGTTAAATTGAGTCTCATAGTTGTTATCGCTCTGTGTTTTGCTCTATCTTTGTGCTCTCATTTATCCTTGTAATTGCTAAGTAACAATGAGTTGTGTTTTGAAAGCTTGACGGATGTTATTCCTTGTTTTTCAGTTGTGCACTAACCTTTGTGCCTTCCCACCTGTCTTCGTCGTCCATAGTGTGACAGGTGCTGGAATTAATGGTGTTTTGTTACCAAATTCATTAGCATATTTCCACTGTGTATTGCCACTCAGTCATGCATATCGATTGTGTTTTTATTTTACTCTGTGTATTTATGGTAGCTTCGTAAATGGGCCTTATGGAAGTTGTATGCATTGTGATAACTGTGAATTTATGGTTTGTCCTTATCCATCCGTAACTGTCATTTTATTCTTTTTCATACTTGAAATATATCACACTGCATGGCAGGGTGTAATTAGTACTGCATACTTGACCATTTTTGCATCGGGTTTCCCTAGTTAGCACAGTTTCACGTACCTACATAGTTTCCATTGCCAATCTATATGTGTGAGGTCTTTTTTTTGTTGTTGTTGTTTTACTACTTGCATTATTATTCCTATTGTGCAACTTACCAATCCTCTTGATAGAGTTTTAGTCAACTTTCATTCACTCTTCCTTTTAGTGCTACTCCGTTAAGTGTTTCCAATTGCACAAAACTCGCCTCTATCACCCCTTAGATCACATATGGTCCTAACCAATGCATGCATAAATTCCTTCGGTGCATGATGGGATACACATCATGCACTTCTACCAGTATAGTTGGTCTTTCATGTTTGAATATGCAACATCATAGTACTCCATTTGCACCCAATTTATATAAGCTTCCTGCAATGAGTTGGTAGTTCGCAGCCTTTACGACCAATTTCTTCTTCTGCACGACTTTCATACCTGAAGGGGGAATTATTTACTGAGAAACTGTACAATAGTTGTAAAATAATCATCAACCATATTAACGGAGAATAATTGTGCATCTAGAAATATATCATCTAGGTTTCCTGCCTCTTCTCTCGATAGAATGCATGACAAGTGGTCTGGTCTTGCATTGAGTTTACTTGGTTTTACTACTAATTCAAAGTCATACTCCTGGAACAATAGGAGCCATCTAAAAATCCTCCCCCCCAACACTGTCCTATTGACCAGATATCTCAATGTAGAATAATTTGTGTACATCTTGAAGTGTGAACCTAGTAAGTAGTGTCTAAACTTCTGCAGTGCGTAGATCATAACCAATCCCTCATGTTTTTTTGTGGTGTATTTTTTCTTCGTTGTTGATATTTCCCTACCTTCAAAAGAGATTGGATGATTTATATCTTTGTCACCTAGTTGTGACAAGATTGCAACCATTTCTATTGATGATGCATCCATGTGTACATGAAATTACTTGTTCCAATCCAAAAAAATCAATATTGGCGCAGTTACTAACTTCTATTTTAGTGTGTCCTGTCATTTCTGGAAATCGTCATTCCACTGGAACTTCACATATTTTTTCAACAATTTTTTGATTGGGGTTGTAATATGTGCATATCCTTTGATAAATTTCCTATAATACCCAGTATAAACCAATGTCTCATGTAGTTGTTTGACTGATGTGGGTGGTTGTAAGTCCTGAATAACTAAAATCTTTGTGGGATCAACTATCAAGCCTTGTTTTCATACGACGTGTCCCAATAATATTCCAAATGGTGCACAAAAAATACACTTCTTTAGGTTTAAGGATATCTAATGTTGTCTACACTCGTCTAACATCAGTCTTAGCAATTCGACATGATCTCGTAACAGGCTAAATATAGTCCAATTATCCAAGTAAACTTCGAGAAACTTGTGAATGAACTCCTTAAACACTGTAGCAATTTTTTTGGAAAAGACCGCAGGGGCGTTCTTTAACGAAAATGGAATTACTCTATATTTAATATTTCCCCATTCTGTCATGGATGTTGTCTTATGTCTATCTTCCTAGGAAATTCTTATTTGATGGTATCCTGAAAAACCATATGTGAATGAATAGGGCCCTTGGTCACCTACGTTTTCCAGTAATTGATATGTAAATTGTGTTGGGAATGGATCATACAGGAATGCATCATTCAGTTTCCTCAAGTCGAAACAGATTCTTATACCCCCTATTTTATTTTCTTGGACTAATACTGGAGTTATCCATTCTAATTCCTCAACCTGTTCGATAAATCCGGCTTTCAACATATGATCTTTTTCCTCCTTGAATTTTTCTTTATATTTTGGGTTCAGTCTATAGGGTCTCTATTTTACTGGTTTAGCATTGGGTTTCAGTGGGATCCTCATCTCCCCTAGATCACTTGATATTCCTTTCATCTCTGAGAATTTAATGGGAAATAAATCTTGATATTCGCATAGTAGATCGGTTATCTTTTCTATGGTTTCCTCATCCCAATAATCCCGTATATGTGAAATGTTCCAATATTAACTTTGCATGTCTTTACTGGTTGCACATATGTTGTAGATTCCATCTCTAGGTCGTCTACTATCCATTCTCCCTCTGTTTCTAGTACCTGGATATTGTGAGGATCGTCATTGTCCTGATCTGCTTGTGTCACATTCTAACACTCCAATAACTTGTGAACCATCATGGAGGCATCATGTTCATTGCATATGGATATTACTTCCATTGCTTCTTCTTCAGCAAAGATTTCTCATTTAATTTCCTATAGCATTGTACTTATTGGGGCCGAATCACTCTAAAAGGTAAATGTTACTTGGAATCATTGAGTTATGTACTCCCATTCTACTATATCTCTATGCATCTCCAGTTCTAAGTACTAGTTATTTGGAATGGTAAACAGTGTATGTATAAACATGTGTGTCCAATATTTCCTTGGGATCAATTTCCACACTTTTTTCACACTACACAACATGGTCTGTTGAGTTTCCTTCCCAGGTATATTTCTACATCATGTCTCCTTCTTTGGTATTAAATATTATCTAGATTAAAGTCTCCTACATTATTGCCAATATTCCATGGTGGTTTTGTGTTTCACTCACCATCTTGCATGGGTGGCTTTCAATACAATGTTCAGTGTTAGAAGCCTTTGTTTCTCTTGTACTTGCGCCTCAATTTTTTGTAAGAATGTCCTTATATATATCAAGCTGTCATACTTGGGTGGGTTGGGCAATTCTATTCCAATCCATTGTAATGACCTGGTCATGCATGTGCATCATCGTGTAGAGACTTCATGCATCCTTTGCTACCAATTTTCTAGACCTTCTTTTGAGTCTAATGTACATGAAGTGTTGCTTCTCCAAATCAGTGCATTGTCTGTGTTGGGTTTAACACAATATTCCATACTTTTAGTCATGTTGTATAGGTGATCGATTTCATCTCCCCATGATGATTCTATGTACCTCCTTTCTTCTTTTAGGTCTAAGGCTACAATAACCTTCAGGTATCCTACTTCAAATATCATCTCTTGCCTTTTCAAGTTGATAATGGATTGGATATAAAAGGCCCATTATAGTCCCATTAATGCTAGATATAGTTAGTTTTCATCCAAAATCTCGATAACTTCAAAATCTGTGATGTTGCACACTCCATCTGTATTCACATGTATTCTTTTTAATCTGCTAATATGTATGATTTTGTACTTATTTGATAGTCTCAATTGGATGGGTGGCCATGCTAGCTTTGGTTTCCCCATCATCTCCCATGTCTTCATAGGTAGCACATGCACATCGGACCCTAAGTCCAATATCACAGTGTCTATGTCGTATTCTCCAATCTGTGTGTTGAACATAAATTCTCTGTTGGTTATTTTCTTGCGCGGTAGTTGGTTAACTACTTTATTTTCAGTAGGGATATCCTTTCCTTGAGTGTAGTGATCGATCATAGAGAATAATGTATGCAATGCCTTTTCATCTTCGACCAACTCTAGGAAACTTTGCAAAAAAATTTCTAAGGTTCTTACCTTCTTCAATGATTCATTGGTCCTAACCTGGTCCTGCGTGGGATGCATATCCCCCATAGATGGCATGGATGATGTGGATGTTGTCCAGTCCTATCACAAGAGTTCTTTCCTTTCTTGTTTATAGGTCTCATTCTCTTCATGTGGGTGCTTTTGATTTCTTTACCCACTGCTCGACCGGTGTCCTTGCGTTGGTTTAATCCATCCCTATTTTGGTACCTCTGCATGTAACTACCACTTTTTTGGGTCCTTCATCCCATATTTCGGTGGATATATTTTGAATATTCAAGTTCTGGTTCTAATTCCCTCTGGCCTTCCATTTTTCCATTAGTTGTGGGCAATCCTCTGTCGCATGTTCTAAATCCCGACTGTAGGTACATGTCGTGCATGGATTTTGGAAATCCCACACTAAGTATCCTGTTTGGTTATAGTTATAGCATACTATGGGGCCTCTTCCTCCTCACTCAAATTTTATTCCACCTCGGCCCCTACCAAATCCTCCTTAGTTTCCTTGATTAAATACTCTTGGACTATTATGCTGCCCCCCTCCTTCTGTTGCAACATTTCCTCCTGAATCTTATACATGTATGTCGTGTGATCCCTCATTAGATAAAATGCATCACAATGTTTTTCTTGATGTCCCACTGATTTTCAAAATCTATAGAATAAGCTTCTTGGGGTATGCTGATATTTTTGTAATAATTGGAACTCATGGGGGTTATGTCCCCATTTATTGCATATCTTGTAGTATCCTCCTCATGGTAGTGGGTTTGGTGATTTGGCTACTAATTATTGCACAAAGGATGGACATTCATCTTTGTGGTGACCTCCAGTCCTACATTTGGTGCACCATACATGTTCTCATTTCTCTGCCAACTGAATTGTTAATGCAACTAGTTTGTAATATCCCCAAGGACGAGCCCTATTGTAATCATGTTTATGAATTGTAAATCATGTTTTGTAGGCTGGTGAGTCAAGTATT
>JZKD02S1941226.1:386016-419309 GCA_000966675.3 Picea glauca
CCTCTGAAGCCGACCCACATCTTCTGTGAAACCTGAGCTTGTATATTTCATGAGTGTTATAACTATGGGTTGTTGTGGCCACACAGTCCCTTGGTGGAGTTTTATTGGCTACCGTCATCTATTCCTTGTTGAGCCTTGTTTTCCTCCTTGTGTTGGAACGAAGCTTAAGAAGCACATTGTCAGGCCTGTGTGCCACACTCTCTCCAGGTGAGAGAAGTGGTTGAAGAAGATGGTTTTCAGGTCTATGAGAAACTCTCTCCAGGTGAGAGAATGCATGGAGGAAGTGAGAACTCCAGGAAGGGGTCCTGTAGTTGCCACAAATCTCATAGAATTCTGGTCTGGTCTGTTGCTGAAGCCCAAGGCAAGGGAGGTTTAGTAGCGGAAGGACTGTCTTGGTGATAGTGAAGGTGTATACTCTTGGGGTGGGACAGGCATGTGGGGAATGAGAGTCTGTGAGAAATGGGCATAAGTGGCTCCTAGGGGAGAATCCTTCCTCATAAACTATGTGTCTTCCATTGACCTTGCCTAGCCTAGGATTCCCTTGCCCGATAGAGCTTAGTCCCAGCTTGAGGTGACCTACTGCTGAGAGTGATGAGCAGCGCGGTCTAAGGCTGGGAGGTTTGTGGAAGGTATGCACACAATTGGTGGTGTATTACAGTTTCAAATATTTATGTGTTTTAATTCTGTACTTAATTAAAAATGCATGTTATGTGATACTTGTAATATTATCATGTATTCCGTTGCAAGTTTGAATTGTTGTTAATTTTGTTTAAGTCTGTATGAAAATAGTAAATCCATGTCAAATGTCTTAATTTGATTTCATTCTTATTATTTATAAATAATGCATGTTATATATTTAAGTATGAGAATGTTTCCGCGTAGTAGCATTGCCCGACAAGTGGGTTGATGGTCAGGGACGTTACATAGTTGGTTCTGTATCTACTCCATTCTGATATTGTCTCTGATCGGAGAGGCTTCCAATTTCTTAGAAATTTCCAATGCCTTGGATTGTGACATAACCTTTTGTTGTATTAAAGGACTATGGATGTGAGGTAACAAGCCTGCAATGAACCACTCTCTATGTTATTGATCAGGTATTTGAAATGTTAACCTCCCCATCACATATTTGAACCTATAATTGAACTCCCATACTGACTTAGTCTATACTTGATTTCTCTCCTTGAGCTCAATCATGTACTGTGACTCAGACTTTGGTTTCTTAAATTCTTTTAATAATTCTTGTGTAATTTATAATAATGTCTTTGTTTGACTTGGTGGCGTAGTAATTTGGAGCTTCATGTACCAGACTAGTGTGCGTCTTCTAAAAGTTGTTTCCAGCTACACGATATTTGTTTCATCATCATGGACATTCTTTGCAGTTCATATGGTTTCACATATGAATAGATATTTTTCTGGATCCTCAGATCCAATTCCTTTGAACTCTAATAACCTTAGTGTATTATCTACCCCTTCTTGGTGATGTTGATTGAGTCTGACTACCTGTACCACTACCACTGCTCTGGACACTATTTCTTTGACTTCCTTTACCGATTACAAGTGCTCTGGAGAGATCTTTGAACATCGTCTTAGATTCAAATGACACACATGAGGTTGTTGTTTCAACCCAGGACTTGGATCGTAAACGACTTACTGGTTCTTCTATGACTGGACTAAACTGGATATCTTCCTCTTCTTCCTCTATCTATTGTACTTCTAGGATATGGATGTTTTCACGATATTTCGGGTACACGTCGCGCTGCTTTCTCTCCCAAGTTCCAATTCTCAACTTCTTGTACCTTATCCCATTACGCAGGACTCCAATTTCATCTTCTCCTTATGATATACCTTCTTCTTTCTCTTTCATTCTTAGTCTCCCTTTCCTCAACAAACCCTGATCCCTCCACGTGTGTAAATTTATTTATCTATCTAACTCCATCGTCATCAATTATTTATCACATAGGATTTTTTTTGTCCAGGTAGCTAACGAATTTATGAATATTCCTCATGGCCCTTTATAGAAGTCTCTTTCTGCAACACTATAAGCTTGGGTATAGTCTATGGAAATTTATGTTACGTAACCTCCCAATATATTTTCCAACCAAAATTCCATTGTGTAAGCATCCTATTTTCTACTGCGTCCACTCGTGTCACTATTTCAAGAGTCTAGTTCTTTGGTGTAGCTCGTCTATTCCTACCAGTATTTACAAAAAATATTTCCATCCATTTTGCTAAAATATTAGGAAATTCCCCAAAAATGACCTCATGCAAGTATGTATACACATACCTTTGCAATAATTTCTTATTCTTTAAGCGAAGGTTTTTATTCTTCTTCTGTGTGTATTCTTGTTTTTTTTGCTCCAGCCATTTAGTTATTTCTTTCCTCATTGGCCTACAAAAAATTCCCTCACTTTCAGATTTTGGGTCCCAACAATGGAACCATTTATTGGCGGACGCACACATAAAGGTTCAATACCCTAGGTTCAAAGTAAGTAGTCCAACAAAACCCTACATATATTGTCCCTTTCAGCATCACCTACAAGAAGGAGAGGTCTCATCCGATCTATCTTTAAGGCGACTGTAGGAACCAAGATTCTACAACAGTGATGGAAATAAGGGAGGTGTTCTCTATCATACCTACAAGATCCTTTCGTGCACTAGATACTAGTTAAACTGACCTCATTACTTAATTATTTATGCATATCAGTCTATATTCTTATCATTTAGCAGTTAAACATACAATTAAAGTTACTATGCATGAATCTGTCAACAATACTAGTAAAGATAAGCATTCGTCCATAGTAAAGGAAGGAATTAACACCCTACATACATGAATTAACAAAGTAAAACCATCAATAACCATTTGAGAGCATAATTCGACATAGAGTTACCATGGTTCACCCCCTCCTGGGTTACGTCCACAAAATAATTTCTTCTTTATTATAGTTAAGGAATTTTTCTTTTGTTATGCGCTACAATAGATGTTTAATATATATTAATTTGTTTACATTCATGGATTATTTACACATAGAACATCCTAGAGCCACAACTACTACTCAAAATTCCTCTCTGCTTCACCTTTTGTCTCTTTTCTTCCGCTTTTGTCTTCTAAACTTCATCGATATTTTACATATTTGGGCCACGTATTTCTCATGTTTTCTTTCCAGCTCATAATGAGCTGGATCCCACTCATGCTCAGCTGGAGGCAACTCATTATGAGCTAGATACATCTCATGCTCGACTGGTTTTCTCAGGTTTCACGCAGGTTGTTTCTTCTTGTCCCCCATCTTCTTCTCTTTCCTCTATCTTCTTTCTTGATCTTCTTGATCCTGTGCCTTCTCTTTGTGCCTTGTATCTTCTCATTGTTCTATATTCAACCTTCCTTCGCAACAATAGTCTTAGAGGGAGACAAATTTCAAAGGGATTCGGTGTTAAAATAATAGGTGTGCTCGTTTCACCATAGACAATATCACTATATTGTCACCTAACCATAAGAACAGAGGCCACCCCTGAGCACCTTAACCTTGAAAGAAAGAATAATCATGGAAGCAATCACTAGAAACACTAGCCAACCAAGGTAGCATACCTCTCTCTAAAGCTAGCGTACCAAGAAAAAATTCCAAACCATAACCAAAGACCAAGTCACCACTGTAGCAGTTGCATCTCTCCTCCATTCATGTGCACCACTAGTCCATATGCAATTTTGAGAGTGAGTGAGTGAAAATGAGATCAAGCACCCTCTATTTATAGTCCTCCAAGTGACCTCACTGGGCCGAGTTCTTCTTCTTTAGAATAATAATTTAATTTAAATTATTCTCTTGAGTCAACTTGTCTTCTAGGGTTATTAACCAGCTATTTAGGGTTTCTCTTATTTCCTAGAATATTCTAGTCTTGTCAAAGGTTACAAATACAAGTTAATACCTCTCGTAACTACCATAACATCAACACTCCCTACTAGATAGGGAGGTATTATTGACAATGGTCTTGAGAACAAACATGCCATTCAATCGGTAGAAACACTAATAGCCACATAGGCTATCTCATGATCACACATCACTATCCAACACTAGTGATAGTCTGCATGGAAATCGGAATGTCATCCAATAAAAAAAAATTATGTCTATCCATAGTAGTATACAACTACTATCCAGTGGTACACAACCACGCCTAGTAGCACACAACTACTAACCAATGACATACGATCACTACCAATGAATCACATCCACAATAGTATGATACAACTATTGTCTAGAGACATATAGTTTCCACATCAAACAAATCATACCATATGGTATCATCATGCATCAACAATGTCATCAACTACATCACCTATAAGTTGTACTAGCATGAAGTGAATGCATCATATCTAAGTTGTACTGGCATGATCCGAAGTATCATTTACATCATATCTAAGTCATACTAGCATGATCATAACTATCATGATTCCAATGCATCATCTCTAAGTTGTATGTCCATCTCTAAGATTTACTTGCATGAAGCAGATTAGTGCCTCACTATGTCACCTCTAAGTTTTATGATCACCTCTAAGTCATACTATCATGACATATCTAGCATGATGCCAATGCATCATATCTAAGTTGTATGCCACATATAATTTGTACACTCATGATCATATCTAGCATGACATAAGCCCTCCTGCATCATCTCTAAGTTGTATGATCATCTCTAATCCATACTAACATGGCATATCTAGAATGATTCCAATGCATGATATCTAAGTTATATTCCACCTCTAAGTTCTACTTGCATGATCATATCTAGCATGATGTGTCTCAACATCATTGTCTCTAAGTTGTACTAGAATGAACATAACTAGCATGATGCAAGAATCATATCTAAGCTATATGTCCACCTCTAAGTTGTACTTGCATGATCATATCTAGCATTATGTGGCTCAACATCATCGTCTCTAAGTTGTACTAGAATGAACATAACTAGCATGATGCAAGAATCATATCTAAGCTATATGTCCACCTCTAAGTTGTACTAGCACGATGCTCCTCATGCCACTGTATCAACAACTCCAACCATCTATATCATATATGAGTTGTAATAGAATGATCATATCTATCTTGATGCAAGCATCATCTCTAAGTTTTATGATCATTTCTAAGTTGCACTAGCATGATATAGATACGTAGCTCACTGACAATCCAAAATGATACTTGATCTTAATGTTCTTTGAGCTGTCATGGAGCAATGGGTTCTCTAAGAGATTCAAACAACTATGGTTATCCCAATATATCATGGTCTAATCTAGAACCTAATCAAACAACCCATAAAATAGCTTACAAAGACACACTGCTTTCATACAAGCATCACAAAATACAATATATTCTGCTTATGCGGTGCTGAGTGCAACAAAATTTTGTTTTTTTCTATCCCATGAAATCATAAAAGAACCCAAACTGAAACACAATCCATAAGTACTCTTTCTATCTAGACTCCCTACCCAATCTGAATCGGTAAATCCATGCAACTTACTTCACTGTTTAAGGCATATCTCAAACCATACATTATAGTCCCATGAAGATAACTCAAGATATGCTTTGCAGCAACCCAATGCTCTTGTCTAGGTTTCACGTAGAATCAGCTCAACATGTTTACAACAAAGCATATGTTTGACCTAGTATTTACCAAATACATCAAGGATCCAATCAACTGTCGGTACAGGGATGAGTCTGTTGGATCAGAATCATAGTCTCTCAACTTTCTCAAATTTGTTACCATGGGAGTTTCCATGGATTTTCAATCCATCATCCCAAACTTCTGAAGGATATTTACAATGTACTTCCCTTTTCCTAGAAAGACTACACCACGTTTATGCCACACTTCTAGTCCCAAGTAGTAGTGCATGAGACCAAGATTCTTCATATCAAATTCAGTGGATATATCCTTCTTACACTAAATAACGAGAGGCTTTGCACCTATCAGGAAAAGGTCATCAACATATAACAATAGAATAATAGGTGCATTGTTTAAAACCTTTTAATAGAGATTTGGATCAAAATGACTCTTGGAAAATCCAAGTCTCATCAAATAAATATCAATGCATGCATACCAAACTCTTGGAGCTTTCTTGAGTCCATACAATGCTTTTTTCAATATCCATACATGGTTTTCTTTTGGGTGTACCTCAAAACCTTGAGGTTGCTCTATATATAATTCTTCCTCAATAACTCCACTAATAAAGGAGGTCTTTACATCCATCTGATGTAAAATCGAACTCATGGAATATTCTAGAGATATTATGGCTCTGATAGATGTATATCTAGAAACTAGAGTAAACATCTCATCATAATCTTCTCCCTCCTGCTGGGAGAATCCTCTAGCCACAAATCTCTCCTTGTACTTATCAATACTTTCATCTACAACATTCTTTATCTTATACACCCACTTTGAACTGGCTACAGACTTCTCTTTAGGTCTCAACAAAACTTCCCATACATCATTTTTCATGATGGATTGGTATTCTTCCATCATGGTTTCCTTCCATTATTTCTTCTTAATTTATTCTTCAAAGGTGGAAGGTTATGCATTAACCAAACTATGCATAACTAGTGAACCTTTTAGGTTTCTTTCTTTTTCTGAAAGTACTAGTGGGAGCCTTATGCTTTTCTACTTTGTGTAAAGTAGTTTCAATCCATGCTGGTATTTTTATTGTCTTAGGTATAATAGTTGGTTCCACATGTTCATGTGGTGGTTCTTGTTCTTCAATATATTGTTCTGGAGAACATGTAATTTCTTCTTTGGTATCTTCATGCTCCTCTTCTTCGTTGGATTCTATAGGTTCCTCTATAGACTTATTAAATGCAATAATTTCATCAAAAGTTTCATATCTACCTATTTCAATCTTCCATTGACCTGGAACATAGATTCTATATGATTTTGATGATTCACTATAACCAATGAATATTCCTTTGTTTGCTGAGGGTTGCAACTTATTTATCTTATCCTTGGGAACATGAATTTATATAGGACATCCAAAGATTCTCAAGTGTTCAACGCTTGTCTTCTTTCCTAAAAAGGATTCTTCAGGAGTCATGTTATTTAATATTCTATGTGGACTTCTATTCTGAAAATAATCAATTGTCATAGTTGCTTATCCCCATAGGAACATAGATAAGTTATGATCATTCATCATTACATTGATCGATTATTCAATGGTTATGTTCTTTCTTTCAGCCACACCATTTTGTAGAGGATTTTGAGGGAAAATGAGCTCCCTCCTAATCCCATCTTCTTTACAAAAGGAAAGGAGCTCCTTGGATGTGTATTCTCCTCCATTATAAGATATTATTTTCTTGATCTTCTTATCTGTTAGGTTTTCTATGTCATCCTTCAATTCTTGGAGTTTGCTAAATAATTAATCCTTAGTATTTAATATATACAACCATGTCTTTATTGAGAAGTTATCTATAAATGTCACATAGTAAAGAGATCCTCGTAGAGACTTCACTGGCATAGGTTCACATGCATCTAAATGTATTAGTTCTAAGATCCCCTTGGATATATTCTCATTGCTTGGGAAAGGTATATTAATGTTCTTCCCAAGTGCACATCCTCTGCACACACCTTCATGTATTGACTATAATTTTGGTGTTCCTATAACCATCTATTTCAGGGATGGAAAGGCTTGATAGTAAAGGTGAGCATACCTTATATTCCATAACTCACTAGGGTTGATTTCATCATGTACTAGGGCTTGAGTATTCTGACCTAGGAGTTTATATAACCTTCTTTCATGAGTTCCAATAACTCTAGCATTTTTTATCTTGGAGTCTTTAGATGATATACGAACTTTTCCATCCACAAAAGCTACTCTTTCTCCTTTCTCTTCCAAACAGGAAATAGATACTTGATTCTTTTTCAAACTAGGAACACACAAAACATTACTAAGATGGATAGATTTACCTGATTCCATTTTGATAGTAGTTTTTCCAACTCCCTTGACTTCATAAGAGTTATTTTCTCCAAGCTCCACTTTATGAGGTGTTTCCTTCTCCTTCATGCTTGAGAAATTTATGCAGTCACATGTCATATGCATTGAAGCTCCACTATCAATAAACCACATGTCATCTTCAACGGTTCCAGTAAGGGCTGATTAATAGAATAAATTTGTCTCATCATGCTTTGTCTTCTTTGAGGATTCTTCATCATTGGTAGTTGATGCGTGATGTCTCTCTTTTCTCTTCCTTGTTAGTTTAGGAAAATTCCTTTTGTAGTGTCCATAATCATGGCATTCAAAGAATTTTACCTTTGACATATCCCTTTTGAACTTCTTTCTTGAGTCATATATTTTCTTACCTCCATGTCTTTTAAACTTTTTTGCAAATGATTGAGCATCTTCTTTCTTCTCAGGTTTTCCCTTGGAATTTAACCTTGTCTCTTCTTGTGCACACCAGGTCCAAAGTTCTTCTAACATTGGAAAATCCTTCCTTGTATTCATACTTGCAGCAAATGCATCCCATGATCTAGAAATACCATTGAGTGTTATGTTCACAACTTCCTTTCCTGGGATGGATTCTTCAATACCTTGTACCTGATCTCTCAACTGATAAATCCTGACAAAGTTTAAAGCTATGGTGTCATCCTTTGTCATATTGGTGTCACAGATTTCACTCTTCAAACTCATCACTGGTCCAATATTTCTGACTGAGAAAAGGTTTGTTAGGGCATCGTACGTCTTCTTGGATGAGTCAAGATGAGAAATGTAGGGTATAAAGTGATCCTTTACAGAGTCCACTATGATACTCATATAATTAATGTCATTATCCTTGAACTTCTCCAGTGCTACAACATTTTGAGTTTCCTTCTCTTTTCCTTCTTCAAACTATGGTTCCATGATATTTCCTTTCACGATATCTATTACTCTATTCTTGGCAAGGATGAGGTCAATAATTTTCTTCCATGCTCTAAAGTTTAAAGCCCCTTATAACTTGTTTTCTAACTTCATAAAGTAATTCATGACTTCTTTTGACTTGGTCAACCTTTGAATTTGACCAAGAACTCAAACTTGACACCTTGTCTTGCTAAGAGTACCAGGAGGTGCACTTGGATAGGGTGCACTAGGCTATCCAATAATTAGGTCATGTGCTTCACTTAAGGTGCCTCAACAAGAGGGTTAGGGTTTTGTTGTTGTAGCAAAAAATTGACTGCAACTACAACTACAACTGAGAAAATCCTCCCAATCTACCTTCCAGTGGTTAGACTGTCTAAAGATAGTGTGGGCCCATAACCTATTAAAATAATAGGTGTTCTCGTTTCACCATAGAAAATATCACTATATTGTCACCCAACCATAGGCACAATGGCCACCCCCGACCACCTTAACATTGATAGACAAAATAATTCTAGAAGAAATCACTAGAACCACTAGCCAACCAAGGTAGCATACCTCTCTCCAAAGATAGTGTACCAAGCAGAAAGTCCAAACCATAACCAAAGACCAAGTCACCACTGCAACAACTGCATCTCTCCTCCAGTCATGCACACCACTATTCCTTATGCAGTTGTGAGAGTGAGTGAGTGAAAATGAGCTCAAGTGCCCTCTACTTATAGTCTTCCAAGTGACCTAACTGGGCTGACTTCTTCTTCTGGAGGCTAATAATTTAATGCAAATTATTCTCTTGCGTCGACTTGTCTTCTAGGGTTATTAACCAACTATTTAGGGTTTCTCTTGCTTCCCAGAATATTCTAGTCTCATAAAAGGTTACATGTAGATGTTAATACCTTTTATAGCTACCCTAACATCAACAATAATCCCTCAAGATCCAGTGGGGAGGAGAAACCTCCTAGGATTGTGAAGATGAAAGTGGACAAGAAATAGGTAGCTCTGTAGGTTGTGTAGACTAATAGGGATTCTGACTTCAAAGGGAGTTTGACTTTAGAGGGAGTTAGTAGATTCAAAGGGAGTCCAAATTTAGAGGGAGTCAAGAGTCTTAGAGGGAGAATCAATCGTTCAATGGGGTCCAACCTTCAAGAAAAATGGGAGAGAGGCATATTCCTAAACCATTAGGAGGGTATCATGGGTTGAGATCACCAAAAATGAGGCTGAGGAGCGAGAGGCTTCTAGGAGAAGGGTGCCATCCAGGGAAATATAATTCTAGACAATGAGTTTTCTTTGGTGTACAGAGGGGGTAGCCAATCAGGTGGATTAGAGGAAAATTTTTGTAGAGGATATAGTGTGGGAGACAAAGTTATTCCCAATATGGGATACATAGCTACTTCAAGGTGACTATGGAGTGTGGTAATAATACCTCTCTCTCTAAGAGGGAGTGCTGATTTTTGTAGCTTCGGGTAGGTATTTTCATGTACCCTAGGTGTTGGGTATGTGGGAATCGTCATGGGCACCACATTACCCTTTTTGTTTGGAGAAAAATTCCATTGGAATAAAGTTAGGGCTTCATGGGTTTGGTGGTGGGACTTGTGGGTTCGTGTTGGGGCTTCACACCCAAAAGAAATTCTAATTTGATGTTGACTTCTAGAGGGGATTCTATGTTGACCCATAAGACTTGTATATAAAGGAAAGAGGTCATTGTGAAATTTCATATAATGTGTAGAGTGTGTGGAGACATCATGGAGTTAGCATAAGTGAGTAAACATTTTTTCTAGGGAGTATGACAATTGTGGCAAGGAGATTTATGTACCTAGGAAATTTGGCGTAGGGTTTCTGGATAAGATGTGGGAACTGAGGAAGGATGCATGTGTGAGGGAAGAATAAGTTTTTTCTACTTGTACATAGATCACAGTGGGAGGAATCACATATGTATGTGGATTGTAGAGAGCATAGTCACATATGTACGCGGATTGTAAGACAGTGAATTGCATATACAGGAGTTGTAGTGGGAACAGTTGCGTATGTACATAGGTTGCAATGAGGTGAATCATGTAGAAGGTTTTTTGGGTAGGACAAGGCTCGTACATGATAAAAATTGATTTCAGTAGGCCGTACAAGTGGTCTAAAACATATTTGTAGGAAGAATATATTTCCATGTATTTTCTAAGGTTTAGTTTTCTAAGTTTTCTGATTATTGAAGGACAAGGTTGTCCTTAAATTTTGGTGAAATTGTATTGGTTGGGAGGGTTGTTTTTTCCCTCAAAATTTCTAAAATTAACGAGCTTCAATTTTTTTTTTTGTGTCTCATATGTATTGATGATTCATCTCTAATCTTACTGTTTCCACTCATATATTTTCAGTCAATCATTTTCAGTGTAAAATTGTTCAGTGATAACAACTAAGGTTTATTGTTAGTTCACTAGGAAGCAATTTCCATATCTGAAAATTAGTCACATATAATTGCATGTGAAAATTGACAAAGGAATCTATTACATTGCACCACGCATCCTTTAACAAAGGATCTCAAAAGTTGTTAATTGAAAATTTTAACTTGAAAAATAAAAAGGTTATTGAGAAGTGGAACTTTGAGATTGATTTACAAGTGGTGAGACCCTCAAAAGTCATGCAATTTCACAAAGAAAGTAGAGAAGAACTCAAGTATTCAATTGACGAAATTGAATAAGAAATCCAAGTTTTGAAAGAAAAAATAAAAGAATTAGAAAATTCCTTACTATTGAAGCCTTTTCTCATCAAGATAATTACCACCATCCATCCTCTTAACAATTTAGAAGACACTCAAGAGTTAAGTTCTACAATAAGGAGTGTCTCAAAATTATTGGCTTCCATCAGACAACATATTGGAGAGAATATCAGAAACACAATTGCTCTAATAATTGATATATGGGAACGAGGTACTAGTTCTACTATACTTTCCTCAAGGATTATGAATTTTAAAGAATGTGTCCAAAAAGACTTGGATAATGATGAAAAATTATGCAAGGATGTTGTTGGTTGTTATGACCCAAGGGGACCATATATAGGGATAAATGTATATGATATTACCCCAAGGGGGGGAATATATGGGACTAAATGTACATGTAATGTGTAAATATATATGTAAAAGGGTCGGCCTAACAGTAAAGGGGTCTCATGTGCAAGTGTGAATAGGTATATGTAGAGATCATGTATTCATTATTGGAGACATGCGAATTGTGATGTATGAATGTATTCAATTATGTGGAGGAGATTATCCTATTCTTTAAGAAGTTATTGTGTAACTTATCTATATTTGAGTTGTTCTTCACACTCAAATTTCATAAATGGTGTGTACTTTTGTTCTTTTATTATATCTTAAAAGCATTTGGAACATTACATTTGGTATTAGAGCATCGATCCTAGGGTTTTTCTTCTTCGAGGAAGTCATATTGGAATTTTCACTATAAATTATTTTTAGAGCCACTTAAGAAATATAAAACTGGATATTGGTTAGAAGACATATCAAGGTATCTGTGGTATAAATTTTTATGTTCTGGGTCGTCATACAACCAGAGATACACCATGTGGAATATAGGGCTTTTTAATAATCCTGTAACTAGTCTCAAATAGGTGTTCAAGGTAAATAAGTCACAACTTCTTCATATAGGATCCAAATTACATGCGACCAATTTCATTGGAAATAGTACAGTCCTTAGTATTTGGTGTGCTAGTTTTAGAATAATATATCAAATATTCGGTGCATGGCATGTTGTACAAGTTCACTCTCCAGAATAGGCCAAAATTCAGCAAGGTTTGGAAAAGTTACCATAACTTTCATTTGACACACCCACTTTTAGTTGTATCCATGACATTGCAAAGAATAGATTTAATAGTATTACAAGTCGAAATTTTACACTCATAGGGGACTAAATTTCATAAATAGATTAGAAGGAAGATCGACCAAGAGGACAGACTCAAAATCATGGTTTCAAATTTATGTTCACTTAAAAATATCATAACTTTTGATTGGGATGTCTGATTGATCTAATTAAAAATCGATTGGAAGAAGTAAACATAAAATATTATATTGTAACAAGGATTATAACTATTTTATATTATTATTCCTAATATATTGAGGTTTTAAGTTGAGTGTTGGGGTTAGAACTCACTTAAGAATCAATGGAAATACCTAAATGTATAGGAGATGAAGATAAATATGAAATCGATCTCGTGGAATGGTTAAGGATGGTAAAATAACATTGTAAACATAATTTTCAGGAAATCCTTAAGTTTTATGGTGAATCTTATATGTGATGGATAAGCCTTGATGAAGATACTAGACTCTACTCCACATGGGAATAATTTGAAAAAACCTTCTCAGATAAATGGATTAGGGATACAAAAATGGAGGATATGTATAAAATACAAGAGGAGTTAAATGAATCAAAAGAAAATATCTCCAAATTTAAAAAGGATAATGAAGAGATAAGAAAATTTATTAGAAAGAAAAACAATGAGTTCACCAAGATGCAATCCCTTAATGAATCACTCATTAAGGAGGTCAATAACTTAAAGCAAAAAAAGAGTAGAAAAGAAAAGTGGGAAAAGGGTGATTCAAGGGAAGATTTCAAAAAGAAAGATGAATATATATGTAGATTATGAAACCATAATAAAAAACTATTGGATGAGGTTAAAACATTGAAATAAGAGAAGAAGAATTATCAAAATAAAGAAGAAACGAGGATCTTGAATGAATAATCTACCAAAATACTAGAAGAGGAAATTTGCAACAAGCTTGAGGAATCCTTAAATATTGATGAGGTAAAATGGTAAATGCAAACCACAATTGAAGAAGGACGTCAGAATTTGATAGATGGGGTCACATTGCATCTTCAAAAGGAGAAATAAGACAAGATTTAAGAAGGTCAATAGAAGATACTTGAAGAAGTTGAATTCCATCTATATTATGTACATGCCAAATATGATGGTATTATCTCCAAGGTTAGAGTAATCAAGTGAAAAGAAAAGAGGATTGAGGATTCCATTGCCTTTAAAAAGAAAATAGATGAAATGGGTGTGCAGAATGAAGAAAAAACATCAAATGTCAAACCATATCGACACCCTCATTATTAGGAAATATTTCAAGGAAGATAAGAAGATCAATATTGGCATTATCAAGGAAGATGATGGAATAATCATCAATATTCATAGAATATGGTATCACAAAACCATTATTCAAGAAGATATTATCATAGACCAACATCTACTAAAAATTGGATAAGCTTCAACAAAGATAAATGGAATCAAAGGAAAGACAATTATGCAACAACTAGACACCAAGGATTACGACTAAAAATAATTTATTTTGGATGGATGGATCATCATAAGTGGAAGGAAGAAAGCATGAACATAAGAAAATCATATTACCTGGTTTCATTACATGTGAAGCCTTTAATTGCAAAGCTTTGAGGATAGTTTTTTGAATGAGGGTACTATGTTATGATCCAAGTGAAGGATATATAGGGATAAATGTATATGATATGACCCCAAAAGGGGGAATATATGGAACTAAATGTACATGTAATCTACAAATATATATGTAATAGGATTGACCTAATAGTAAAGGGGGTTCATGTGCAAGTGTGAATAGGTATATATATATATATATATATATATATATATATATATATATATATATATATATATATATTTATTATTGGAGACTGGTGATTTATGATGCATGAATGTAATTGAATATGTGGAACTTGTTCTCCTATTCTTTAAGGATTTATTGTGTAACTTATCTATCTTGGAGTTTTTATCCACACTCACATTATGTACATGGTGTGTACTTATGTTCTGTTATGATATCTTAAGCATTTGGAACATTAAACTGGCACATTTGTTTTCCAAAATCTCTAATATGAATGATATGCAAAGGAGATAAATATCCCATATAAAATTAGATTAAGTAAAATTAATGCAAGATGGTTAAAAATAATTGAATGTTAAAAATAATTACTCAATGAATGTGATGTTATAAATACCAAGAGGGGTGAATTATTTTTAAATATTTTTTATTTGACAAAGGAGCCGAGGGGCCCACATTTAACAATGGATTCAATTATACTTTCTAAATGTAGAAAATCAGGAACAAAAGCACCCTAACTCACATAGGAATTTTGTTAAACACTTAGTAAACACATATTTATGTCTTAAATGAAATCTGATATGCAATAACCCACATTCATTTATATCGTAAGAAAAAAAACACATTGTTAAGCAAATAGCAACATAAAATAACAATGAATAGCAGTCACAAAAGACATGTGCACACTCATATTTTGGAAACTAGTTAGGGAAAACCCCAGTATGGAGAAACCCACCAAGAGATATTTATTATTAGATTCAGGAAGTACAAAAGATACAACAAAACTACATTTGGCAGCAGGAGAAACACACTTACAAACACCCACAACAATCCCCAAAATCTCTTCCTAGAAAATTGTGCCCAAAAGTTCATATTTCCTGTACAAAACTGATGAGAGTCAACACCTCAAAAAAAGTGCCAAAATGGTGTTGTACAGTCTGATTAGTAAGGTTGTTCTACAAAAAGAAAATCCCTCAAATTGCCTCAATTTTTGTTCCACAAGCTACCTCAAAAAACATTCACACTTTCATGTTGTGTGTGTTGATGTTTGAACAACATCAGGAAGATATTCTTCCATATATATATATATATATCAGGATAACATGACAGAGACTATTTTATAAGAACAATACACTTGAGATTAGTGTTTTTCATTCACAAGTTCCTGAAGGCGAGTGAAGAGGATACACACTGCTCGGACACACTATAAGACTCAGACATAAACTCTCTCTCAATCACTCTATTTCTGGATGTCTAAATGAGAGGAGAAGAGGCTTATTTATACTAATTTTAACAGGTTGTCGGTAGACAAAAACTGGAAACTGCCTTAAAAACAAGATTCCTTTCAAGTGGATGGGGAAGCTATGGACTACAATTGTTATCTCGTCCCTTAGAGGCTCTACCATATGGGGACCCATAGCAACTTTTACGGAATGACAGATAAAAAGTAAATATTCGCAAATCTAATAATACGAATACTTGAATCACATGAATACATAATGGAGTTCTACAGGAACCCACGGAACTGACGGGACACCACTGTCGGCCCGTTAGACATGAAAAGAAAGAATTCATAATTATTATAAAATAGCGACCACTAGGCCCATCATGCTTCCATACGATTGATTATATTATATTCAACAATAGAATCAAATGATCCATCACTGCCATAATCGAAGTGACTGCTTGGTGGAGAGCTATGTTCATGAGAAAATGGTGGTAGCCCACTAAAGCACTTATAAAAAGGAGATCCTTGCATGGATAGAATTAGCTCGTCTTCTGGGACACATAAGTCACGATAGTATTCAATGGTAACTTTATATGTTTGAGGATGAGGAGGCTCAAACCTTTCAAAATTTAGCTCACTTCCTTGGAATGATAAGTTGAAAACGAACCATCCTTCGTAATGAGAAGCGTCTTTAATTTCTTCTCTGAACCAGTGTTTAAAATCATTTTTACTGCTTCCAAAGAAGAGAATATCTCTGGGAAAGTAAGTCCAGAATAGAATATATAACCATCTAGACCACCAGATCTGAGATTCTTTGAACGTTGAGCATTCAAAGATTATCCAACAAGAACCATCATATTTCACCTGCAACATTATCTTGCAGTAATCTTCATATGTAATACAAGGTGTATAAAGCAAGATATATATATGTCCTTGCATTGGTCCTCCTGTGATTGATCCCCTTGCCATATTATGGATCATCCTGAAGTAATCGAAATAGGAAACATAATGGTTACATGTTTGTACCCATTTATTCAGAATATTTATACAAGTTGGACTAGACCTAATGCTACAACTTAAGCAATCAAAGCAGTAACAATATTTACAATTTTCACAAACAAGGATCTGTTTGAATCCAAGTGGAGGAACATCCTTTATGCTCAAGGAGGATGAATCCATTTAATGGTCTTGTCTTTCTTTGTATGAGGAACAACTTCTCTGGTAAGAAGATCAGCAACACAATTATTTTTACCAGGTTTATAATGGATTTCGAAATCAAATCTGTCAAGCCAAAGACTCCATCGTAAAATTCTGTTGTTTCCCTGTTCCAACAGACGTTGATTAGATAACATGCCCTTCATATGTTTCAGATCTGTTCTTACTATAAAATGTATAGGTTTTAAGAATAGTCTAATTTTTTTAATTCCATTCTTAACAACAAGAATCTCTTTGTGTGATGAAGGGTATCTTGATTCTGTATCACTAAAGCAACCTGAAGTGTATATCCACACTTCTTCCAACTTAGGACCATTCTTCTATAATAAGACTATTTCCCAAGTGTCATTTGAGGCATCAGTTTCAAGTACAAGCTGAAAATCCATATTTGGAAGATGTAACTTAGGTAAATTTTGGATCTTTTGCTTTATGATTTGAACAACTTGTGTCATCTTGTTATTCCATGGAAGAACTTTGCTTAATATTTTCTGAAGTATTCTAACATCCTTAGCTTGATTCTCATAAAACTGTCGAATGTAGTTCAAGCAACCAAGGAACCTTTGTAGTTGTTTCTCATCTAAGATTTCATCAGGGAATTCAACAAGTTTTTTTAAAACATGATCTTGTAATTCCACTTCACCTTTAGACGAGATCAAGCCGAGGTATTCGATTTTTGTTTGTTCCCAACAAAGATTAGAATGAATGAGAACCAAACCATGTTTAAACAGAAGGTCATAAACAACTTTGAGATGTTGTACATGAGATCTACAATCTACAGAACAAACAAGCAAATCATCAATATATACAATGAAAAAATTGAGATGTTTGAAGATTTCATCCATTCTCTTCACAAATTCTGATGGAGCATTCTTCAAACCAAAAGGAATTACTTTCCACTGGTACTGGCCATTTGGGACAACAAAATTTGTCTTGTATCTATCTCTGGGAATTATACCAATCTGCCAGAAACCACTTTTAAATCAAATTTGTTGAACACATTACACCTCCCAAGTTTAGAAAACAACAATTATTTTGATGGTAAGGGAAACCTGATTGGAAGCAGAGCATCATTCAAGGCTTTGTAATTGATTACCATTCCGTGTTTTCCTCGCTTTTGCTCACTGTTCTTATTGACATAAAAATCAGGACAAGCCCAAGGGCTTCTACTGATTTCTATCAATTTTCTTTCTAGGAGCTCTGTAATTTCTTTCTGGCAATACTCACATTCTGTTGGAAACATGTGGCTTGCAGAAGATTTTTGTGACTTTGGGGTGTAATTTTCTTTATAGGGAAAGCTGACAAAATACTTTTCTATGGTCCAAAAAGAATTGGGATATTCTGATGTACAATCCTTTTCTATTTTATTCTTGATATCCTTTATCATTTCACTACCATGCTTTTTTGTATGACCAATGATTTTTTGAATATGGATTAGACTGCTAGCATATTTTTCAACTTGATGGAAACTTTGCTTAACTGATATTCTTGTTTCATAACAAGATTTGTTGGGTACCTTAATTGATTTACCCAAAACTGTAAGTTGTACAAAGTCACTACCTATAACAAAAGGCAAACACTTATTTACAAAATCTTGTCCTAGTAATATATCTGCACCAGTATCATAGCAATAGAGTGTAACTACTACTTTGGCTTCTTGAATCAATATAGGAAAGTCTGGGGCAATGTACTTAATCTTGATTTCAGACTTATTGACAGCTCTAAAAGAGATATCAATTGGTTGCCAATAGTAAGCTGGTATAGCTCCATGTTTTTCACAGGAATTCATGGCACCTGTATCAAGTTGTGCATCTAATGTATACTGCAGATATCCTTGGACCTTAAGACTTACAAAAATGACCAATCTATCGTCTAGACCATTCATTTTCTTAGACTCATATGGTTCATTTTATGTTTCTTTATTGAACATTTCTTTCTCTAATTGTTCATCCCTTTTCATTTTTAGAAAGTTCAATTCTTCCTTTTGAAGTTTCAAGCTCTTCCATAAATTAACAATTAATGCTTCCTTTTCTCTGATAGATTCTTCAAGATGAAATATGGTATTGTCCAAAGAATCTTCATCTATTGGATTTTCTTTAATTGGTTCTGAGAATTTAACAATACCTTTTGCTCTGTTGTCTTTATGCTGAGAGGGCATGAAATCAACATCTGTGGGTGTATAGTTATGGATATTCACCACACTTGGTTGCTAGATTTGGTCAATTTGAGCAGAGAGCTGTGAAAGTTGAGAAGCATAGCAGCGAGAGAGTTGGAACTGACCAGGAGTGAGAGTGGTCAATTTATCTTGGAGGAAAGACCTTTGTTTAAGAAGAGAAGGAAGGTCTGTATAAGGAGACATCATCTTAATGTCTAGAAAGTTCATTGTTTCGAATATCTGTGATGAATCTGAATTTGAATCAGAATCTTGATCAGTTGGGTTGTCGTCAGGGAGATAGGACTCACTATCCTCAGTTAGTGAAAGGTATTCACCATCTGAACGAATTTCAACCAAATCCCATTCTGAAGGATCATAACCAAATTGGAATAGATCCATGATCCTTGATTGGAACTTAGTTTTAGTCCACAGAGAACACTGAGAAGCCCAGTGGCCAGGCTTTTTGCAAATAAAGCAGGATGACTGCTTTGATTCACGATTCTGTGGAATGCGTTTGAAATAGGATTTCTTCTTAGAATGATTGTTTATAGTAAACCTCTTAGGGTATTTCTTAGAAAATCCTCGTGATTTTGGTTTACATCTAAAACAACCACAATCCTTTTTACAAGAATCCATTTTATTATTATTTTTATTACAACCGAAATGATAAGTTTATGCAAATATATCACAGACAGATGAGTCAAACCCTAATTGTTTCTTCATAGACTTATTTGTTTTTCTACGAAGGCATTCTTTTTGGAGGGCCATGACTATATGCTCGTGTAAGCCTCCTAGAGATAGTTGTTTTATATCAATATTTAATTCTTCGAGACGATCTCTAACAAGGTCAGGTACTTTTCCAGGAATTGCAGACAAATATTTTCTGAGATATGCTACATTGTATGGATCTGGAAATTTATACAATAAATCTTGCATTGTACATAAGAATTCAGGCAGTTGGGAAATATGACATAGTTGTTGGTTCATGAATAGATCTTCATAATGATTTGAATCTATTCTTGCGTTGCCATAGAATTCATGTACAACTTCTTTTATAAGATCTTCTATAGGATTATCATGGTTCGTTATCTTGAGCTTATCTTCTTCTCGAACTCTGTCCCACCAGAGTCCTATGTTTCTTGTAAATCCCCAAGTTAAACTTAAGGCTAACTCATTCCAGGCTATCCTATTTTGAAATATCATTTTCTGAGTTCTTGTCCATGCCTGCCATTTCTGAAAGATCATTTCATTCTTAGATCTGCAATTGATATTTGTTATAGGTGTAGATTCTATGTTTTCTCTGGAGAATGAGGCATGTTCAGCAGAATTAGCCGGATCAAAAGGGACTTTCTTTGAAGAACCATATTTGGCATTGCATCATTTCTCCCAAGCAGATTGGAAGGCATTTCCTCCTGCTTCATCATGTGAGGAACGAGGTGCATTTTTATTGGAACTCTCTGCTACATCTATCCCTTTTATGAATGGGACTAGGGATATAGTGGTTTGTTGTGCTTTTCTTATGTCTTCTTCTAAAGTAGAAGATTGTTTTTTAACTAACTCTATTTTCTCAGTAGCTATTTCTAGGACTTCAACAATTCTTGCCAAAACTGGATTTGGAACCTCATTGGCTAACTTTTTAAGAGTTAGATGCTTTTGTTCATCTTTAGAACATGAATTACCAAACCAACTAAAATAAGCATTTCATTCAATATCATCGAATCTAATAGGAGAAGGAGTTTCTTTTTCTTGTTCAAAATAATCTTTCAGACTCTGAACACCAGTCTGAATTGTATCTAGTTTTTCAAGAATCTGTACAAGTTGGGACTTGAGATGTTCTTGATGGTTTTCTAAAGAATCTATCTCTGAATGCAAACCATTCATATGAATTTTTGTCTGTAATACATCTTGCGCTATATCATCAATATTTTGGGCAAGACAGACTGATTGGTGGTTTGCATAATTTTGCAATCTCACTATATCTTGATATTTTTCTGCTTTTGTTTTCCTATACTGGATAAAATCTAGATCAGCTACAAGATTGTTCTTGAACGTAGGAGTATGATTTCCTGGTCCAAGATTCCTTTGAGGAAGTGTAGCATTCTTATCCTTGTCACTTCTAGGTAAAGGGGTATTCATCATTTTGATCTGAGGGGTTGCTAGATCAAGACATTCAGGACAGTTAGCATGCTGGCAAGTATGTTCTGTTTTGGATTGAAATGTCCAGAAATTCTTAGGAGCAGAAGGAATATGAGATATTTTTGGATTTTCAGAAAGTTTGGGAGATTGCTTTTGTGCTGGAATTTTCTTTTGGCAAAAATAACAATTCTCATAACTTTTCTGATGTAACAACAAATGGGTATCTAAAGCAGATTTATTCATAACTGGTTTATATACAGGGGATTTTGATGAAGAGGAAGATCTGGTAGAGAAGGAAGATCGTCTTGGATTTGAGTCAGAGGTATTGGTTGATAGTGAAGACAATTCTAAGTCTTGGATTTTATTACTCTATGATCGTCCTATCTGTTAGTAACAATTGTGGTATTGGGGCACAAAGGTACAATAGGAGGGAGAAATCGACGGTCAAAATCTTACAGAGGAGATCGATGAAATCTCGTCAGTCGTTAGATCTCGAGAAGTTGCGCCGGGGTTAATCCCTAGTGTGCAGAGGAGGATTCCCGGGGGAGTCATCGGAATATTAGAGTCATCGGGGTTTCAAAGGGTAAGAGGACTGAGACCTTTCGAGTCTCAAAATACCGATGGAGATCCTAGCCGTTGATCTTGGCAGGACACGTGTCAGACATCAGGAGAAGAGTCGGGGTTCAGTTCATCGGAGAATCGGAGTTTCTGGAGGCAAGAAACTCCTACATGTAGGAATCGCGATCCATGATTTCCCGACTGGATCAGAATCGTCCGTCAGCAGGGACACGTGGCGAGAAATCCCGCAGAGTCGGGGATCGGGGAACTGAAAGTCCCGTACAAATGACAATGGGAATCGCGATACCTCGATACACGATTTCCCGATGGAGTTAAGGACCGTAGTAGGGGCAGGTGTCGAAAGGTCAATCCTTGTAGGGAGACAACGCCAAGTGGCATTGGCATATCAGGAGTCGGGGATCCGTGAGGATAGTGGATCACAACAGCGCAAGTGCCAATTTCCCGATGGGGAAATCTCGAACCTCGAATTTATGATGGTGCCCAGAATCGGGCCTATGGTTTTGCTGCCTGGTCATCAAGAAGGAGGCATGGGGAAGGGGTGTTTATGTTTGTCATTTGGCCACTCGGGCCCTGAAATGTCGGACTAAATCGTAGAGGGAAGACACAGTGATGTACCATATGCCAATTCGACATGGAATAAATCTCAATACCTGCTGGAGATTAATGAAGAAAAGAGAGGGTGGCTCAAACCTCACCTCGCTTATTTATTGCAGACTATGTAGGTCCCAGACGAAAGTCTGCCCGGTAGGGTCCCCTATACCATTCCTCCTCAGAGAAGCCATGCTGAGTCTTCAAGCCACCGGAGGAACCTGCACACACCAATTCAACATTCAAAGGGCTCAGCTACCACCCTGGTGTGAGCCATGTCGAATTAAAGAGGCGTATTACAGGGGAACAAAGGACAGATTTGATTGAGGAGACGTTACCCATTGAAATTTCTGAGACGCCTCTACTGGGCGAAAGGAAGAGAAGCGTATATGTAGGCATTTTTTCCATTTTATAATGATCGATGGTTGAGCAGAGCTCCCGGTTGTAAATTTTTAATGAAGCACTGTTATTCTGGTTATGCATGAACTTTTGAGATTTCTTGCCTTATGAATGCCAATTTCTTTCATGTCTTTGTTACACTGTGTTAGAGCAGCTCGGAATTGGAGGATCCAGTCGAGTTGTAGCTATTATAGGATGATGTTGTAATGGATCACTGTAATAGTTGCATTGTCTCTAATCAGTTCTTGTGATTTTCCCATCGCTGAGTGACTTGGAATTGGAGGATTCAGCTAAGTCCCCTTTCAGTTTCTCGAGGCCCTGAACCAGGAGGATCTTGCATTCAGATTCTTTCCTCTACAAACCGCTGAAATCCTGTTGCCCAAAGCCATTTTCTCACCCTTCCTACCAAGTCTTCCACTTGCTCACCTTTTAAATCAACCCGCTGGCTGAAATTAGGATTCCAGACCTCTTTTTTTCTTTACGTACCAGGCCCAGTCCCTGAGTTAGAATGATATCACCCTGAGTCTCTACCCATTTTATCACCAACCTATCAAACCGTGACATAAAAACTGATGGGCGTCGGGCTCTGCTCCTGCAAGCAATCCAGGAGTGACTTCCAACGCTAACATTTCTAGCGTCGTTGTCGGGGACGAAGTTGAAGATTTTCCCTTGGCAGAACGACAACGATCAAATGATTCTGAAGGTGCATCAGAAATCAGAATTATTCAGATTGCTACTGTGCACCTGGCGACTCCACTATGGCGACTCCATTGTTTCCACTTTACTGTTTCAGTTTTGGCCGTGGTTAGCACACTTGAAAGATGGCCCAGAGGAACTTTCTCGAGAAGGTTTTAGTGGCGGCTTTCTCGGCCTGAGAATTTTCCTGGGGTAATGATAATGTTAAGATCTGGCCTTTGATGGTGAACAAGGACCAGACACATTCGAAGCTGCACATTTTTTCACCTGGCGACTCCATGATTCAAGGATCGATTTGTGACTCCACTGGTTCGATATGGAAAAAATCCTTGCTCACAGGTTTGCTCCTTTTAATTTTTCTGCTATTCCTCGTTTACCTAATGTTGTCCCCTCTCTGGATGAATGGGGCGATTATTTTCCCATATTTGGAAAGTGTGAAGAGGAAAAACCTGCTCAGCACCTCAGTGAGTTTCATGAACTCATGCGTCAGTGGGAGATACATCATGAGGATGTGTTACTGAAGATGTTCATGTTCTCGTTAGCAGGGGATGAGCATAAATGGTACCATTCTTTACCCCCTGCTAGCATTTCTTCACTCCATGGATTCCATGCAACTTTCACCACCTATTGTCAGAGGTTGTATCCCCCTGAGTTAATTTTTCATAATTGTTGTGAGGGATACTACAACTCTATAAAAGAGAAAGTTGTTTCTGACGAAAGTTGTGGGGAGGATCTTGATAACCTGAATCAGAACTCAGTCCCTTCTCCTCCCCATTCATCTGCATCCGAGGTAGGTTATGAAAGTGATAGAGTTCCCAGGGAGGAGGATGGCACCCTGAGTAAGCTAATAGAGCAGGTGAAATATCTCTCTGCCCAATTAGAAGGGTTGAAATATGAAGACTCTGCAGAGGATTTTCCAGTCCTTGAGGTAGACGCTCTGAGCAACTCTTTTGAAGATATTGTTGAAGATTTATTAGATGAGTTGGAATCTACCCCCGATGAGCTTGTTGTCTCAGATAAAATAAATAAAGAGGTAGTTGTGGAAGAGGATTGATCTCTTTTCCTTCATGATATTTCCCACGATGTGTTTACATTCGGGGTCGAAACGGAGGAGCGGGGGATAGTTCCATTTCTACAAGTTGGAGAAGCTTTGTCTCCCCCCGACTTCGATGATTATCTGGAAGAGGAGCAGAAGAGCCCGACATCACCTTTTTCTTATCAGAGCATCCAGACCACTTATGATAGTTACGAATCAGAGTCTGAGCTCGATATGTTGGATTTCCAAGAGCAGGTCGCAGAGCCTTATCCTCTGCTCGCTAAAGAAAATTATCACAAGGAAATCAGCTACCTCAGTTTTTTAGGAGACACTGAGCAGTACGAGGAAGAGAAAAACCACCCCACGGTCCCTATTTATGATGAATATGAATCAGACCTAGGGGAGACCGAACCAGAGGAGCAGAATATTTCTGGTCCAGAGCCAGTCAGCGAGC
Source organism: Picea glauca (assembly GCA_000966675.3). NCBI lineage: Eukaryota > Viridiplantae > Streptophyta > Pinopsida > Pinales > Pinaceae > Picea > Picea glauca. The sequence goes on from JZKD02S1941226.1 coordinate 410,983, forward strand.
AGCCACCACCCGAGAGCAGCGAGCCTACGTCAGTTTTCCACCATCAACCTGTGCTTATCAGATATATTCAGCCACAGGTGAACAACTGTGTAGCAAAGGAAGGTGTCTGTCGCCCATTTTCTGTAATTTTCCACTCATTCCATGACCCTGTCTGCAAGTACATGGAGTGGCATTTCCCCTATGCCTTGGAGCCGCCCTATTTCATCTCAACTCCAGCCTGTAAGGATGAGTTGGAGAGTGTAACTGTTCTGCTGTCACGGCTACACCATCTGCTGACGATCATTGACAGAAGGAAGGAGCTTCTATCCAAGAAGCTGCTTGAATGGCTATGGTGGAAATTTTCTTTCACCTAGCCCCATGTGAAATATTTCATTAGAATTAGGATTGTATATAAATAAGCTTTTTCGAGCATGTATTTTATTTTGTTTTTCTTTATTTTTTCGGCCTATATTTTCAGAAGCGGGATGTTTTGAGCTTGACTCCATAGACCAACAACAAGGCACTGGAACTGCAAAATGAGTCCTTAGAGCATCACATGGACGACTCTATCCTCCATGGATCCTAATGTTAGTAACAATTGTGGTATCGGGGCACAAAGGTACAGCAGGAGGGAGAAATCGATGATCGGAATCTTACAGAGGAGATCAACGAAATCCCGTCAGTCGTTAGATCTCGAGAAGTTGCGTTGGGGTTAAGCCCTAGTGTGTAGAGGAGGAGTCCCGGGGGAGTCATCGGAATATTAGAGTCATCGGGGTTTCAAAGGGTAAGAGGACTGAGACCTTTCGAGTCTCGAAATACCGATGGAGATCCTAGCCGTTGATCTTTGCAGGACACGTGTCAGAAATCAGGAGAAGAGTCGGGGTTCAGTTCATCGGAGAATCGGAGTTTCTGGAGGCAAGAAACTCCTACATGTAGGAATCGCGATCCATGATTTCTCGACTGGATCAGAATCGTTCGTCAGCAGGGACACGTGGCGAGAGATCCCGCAGAGTCGGGGATCGGGGAACTGAAAGTCACGTACAAATGACAACGGGAATCGCGATACCTCGATACACGATTTCCCGATGGAGTTAAGGACCGTAGTAAGGGACAGGTGTCGAAAGGTCAATCCTTGTAGGGAGACAACGCCAAGTGGCATTGGCATATCGGGAGTCGGGGATCTGTGAGGATAGTGGATCACAACAGCGCAAGTGCCGATTTCCGGACGGGGAAATCTCGAACCTCGAATTTATGATGGTGCCCAGAATCGGTCCTATGGTTTTGCTGCCTGGTCATCAAGAAGGAGGCATGGGGAAGGGGTGATTATGTTTGTCATTTGGCCACTCGGGCCCTGAAATGTCGGACTAAATCTTAGAGGGAAGACACAGTGATGTACCATATGCCAATTCGACATGGGATAAATCTCAATACCTGCTGGAGATTAATGAAGAAAAGAGAGGGTGGCTCAAACCTCACCTCGCTTATTTATTGCAGACTATGTAGGTCCCAGAAGAAAGTCTGCCCGGTAGGGTCCCTTGTACCATTCCTCCTCAGAGAAGCCATTCCGAGTCTTCAAGCCACCGGAGGAACCTGCACACACCAATTCAACATTCAAAGGGCTCAGCTACCACCCTGGTGTGAGCCATGCCGAATTAAAGAGGCGTATTACAGGGGAACAAAGGACAGATTTGATTAAGGAGACGTTACCCATTGAAATTTCTGAGACGCCTCTACTGGGCGAAAGGAAGAGAAGCGTATATGTAGGCATTTTTTCCATTTTATAATGATCGATGGTTGAGCAGAGCTCCCAGTTGTGAAGTTTTAATGAAGCACTTTTATTCTGGTTATGCATGAAATTTTGAGATTTCCTCCTTATGAATGCCAGTTTCTTTCATGTCTTTGTTACACTATGTTAGAGAAGCTCGGAATTGGAGGATCCAGTTGAGTTGTATCTATTAGAGGATGATGTTGTAATGGATCACTGTAATAGTTGCGTTGTCTCTAATCAGTTCTTGTGATTTTCCCATCGCTAAGTGACTTGGAACTGGAGGATCCAGTCAAGTCCCCTTTCAGTTTCTCGAGCCCCTGAACCAAGAGGATATTGTATTCAGAGTCTTTCCTCTACAAATCGCTGGAAGCCTGTTGCCCAAAGATATTTGCTCACCCTTCCTACCAAGTCTTCCACCTTCTCACCTTTTAAATCAACCCGTTGGCTGAAGTTAGGATTCCAGACCTCTTTTTTTCTTTACGTACCATGCCCAGTCCCTGAGTTATAATGATATCACCCCGAGTCTCTACCCATTTGATCACCAACCTATCAAACCGTGACATAAAAATTGATGGGTGTCGGGCTCTTCTCCCGCAATAAATCCAGGAGTGACTTACGACGCTAACACTATCATTAATACATTTCTTCCAGAGGAATTATGTTCAATTTTTAATTCTTGGGCCATGAGAGGCGATATTCTGGAGGAAATAGGTTCGTATTCTGCAAACCATTCTTCAACAACAGAAAGTTTTGCAAAACCTAGTGTAAGAGGAGAAACATTGCCTGGTCCAACCACCACGCTTTTGGAGGTAGCACGTTGAAGTAACCTAGGATTTAGTGTTGGCATTGTGGTAGAAACAAAATGAAGACATTTAGTTGTATGGAGTTGGGAAATATTAGAAGCTTCAGCCATATTAAAACCAGAAAACTGTACATAGGCTTGAAGTAAAGTAGATATGTAAGGGTCAGTCAGAGAAACTTGAAATCTTGGTAAGGCTGATGACCAGACTGGGCCATTTTGTAATGGAGCTTGGAATCCAGATATTAATGCATCAGAGAAATTATTATGCCATGAGTCGATTATGCAGTTTAGTACAGATGTATCTAAACCAGGTCTGACTAACGGATTAATTCCAAATTGTATGAGTCCAAGATGGACATATTCATACCCATGTTCTAAACCCCAATCTAAATCATCTTTTTGGATGAGTGGGATTTGATAAATAGTTTGACCAAGAGTGAGAGGCACATTATGAGAGCAATATATAATAAGAGTGGATGCACAAAACTTAAACATTGGCAAATCATAAATTTTTGAGGGTTCTATCTCAGGCATCCTCCAGTTAATATCAGGCTCATATTCTTGAGCAACTAATCTAGTATTATAGAGAGACTTAGATGGAGAAGACTGGCTTATAAAATGTTTATACCACTTAGAAGGCTTATATTTAACTTCAGCTGATAGATCAAAAGAAGATTTGTTGTTCTGTGAAGCCATTATCAACTACTACAACTTCTGATAGTATATTTAAAATATTGCAAGTAAGTAAATATATTGATAGGTAAGAACTGACTTACTATGGGAAAAGGACTTTGCATCACTCCATGCCTTTCTTTGGCTTAAAAGGCTGACTTACGTGTCCTACAACAACTGCTGGAGACCATAATCAAGTAGATCACTTCACTCAATACAGAGCATTTACACTTCTTGCAATCATATACTTCAGACACAAGGCTCATATCAAAATAGTATCACTTCAGAACAAACTTCTTTGTATTAATCCACTGAAATCACTGATTACAGATATACAAAAACATATGGCTCTGATACCAATTTTACAGAGTAGGATTAGGCTAACATATATATATATATATATATATATATATATATATATATATATATAGTTATATAGTTATTTATTATCCAAGGGATGCATCCTTTCATGGATGGTCACCATATGTTCTATATGTATGGAAGACTCATCATTGTAATAATATGTACACATACAATATCAACTCTTATGAAAAGTCAATATGGTATTAGAGCGGGAATGGGTATAACTCCCTCACAAGAGGGCTTGGGAAAATAAGAGAGATGGCTTGGCATAGTCCCCCTTCAGAGGGAGTGATGAGGTACATATGCATTTCTAGGTAGGGGATGTCCTGGGGACATGTTGTGTCTATTTGAAAGCTACCCACAAGCCTTGGATGCATTGGCTATGAAGTCACATCGTTGCACGTGACGAGGTACAGATGCATTGTGGGGTATTGGATGTCCTGTAGACATGTTGTATCTATTTGAGAGCTACCCACATACATTGGATGCATTGGTTTTGAATTAATGAGGGTGCACATGATGAGGTACAAATTCATTGCGAGGTAGTGGATTTCATGGTGACATGTTGAAATTATTTGAGAGCTACCCATAGGCCTTGGATGCATTGGTTTTGAAGTCATGTTGTACTATGAATATCCGATGAGCTCATGTGGCAACAAATAATACCTCCCTAGTTAAGAGGGAGTTTTTAAAGTTTGTATACTTTAGAGATAAGCTTTGGCATGATGAAGAATGTCTCCCTCATTGAGAGGGAGTGTTGATGTTTGAACAACATTGGGAAGAAATTATTCGAAAATATCTATATAGGACATGGTATTTATAATACAAAGTATAATCATATATATATAATAAATATGTAATTTGATTATCCAAGGGAGACATCCTTTCATGGATGGTCACCATATGTTCTATATATATGGAATACTCATCATTGAAATAATATATACACATACAATATCATCTCTTATGAAAAATCAACAGTACAATGTGTATGGATCCATATAGTATGGCCTTCCAATCAACAGTAAACTTCAACAACTTCTCACAAAAATTTATCTTGGGATTTGTGCCCAAGTTCTCTTGGAATCCGAGCCAAATTTGTTGCATACACTTTCCTTCTATCTCTCTCTCAAATATATCTTAACTTGTCTTGCACAATACCCTAGGATTACTATTATAATTGAAGATGGATTTCCATCTCCTCCATCCCTAAATCCAATGGCCAATATCTAATCTTGTCTTTAAAAGATCAAGGGACATGATTTGTTCCATCTAAAATAAATCACTTAAATTTACTAAAGTTATTTTCGACTTTATGACATAAAGTCACTTTAATAAAATAATATAAGAGTTTAAATTACTAAGACAACTGAGAGGGGGGGTGAATCAGTTGTAATTGAGCTTAAACAATTTTAAGTCTATTAAAACATTATTATTCTTTCTTCAAGCGATCATCAACAATATACAACATATGGACAGTAAAAGTAAAGAGCATCAGTCACACATAAGGTATACACAGAGACAATTTTTCACGAGGAAACCCATAAAGGGAGAAAACCTCTTCTTCTTCGAAATGATAGGCAGTCTTTTAAGTTATGTACATCATCTATAATTGAGCACCAATTCAATGTGAGGTTGTTACCTCTGTTTTACAAGCTGCAACTTGTTTGAGAGCACCAACTCTCTGGTTTCTCTAGCACCCACTAGAAGGAAGAACCCACTCCCTTAATGTTCCAGCACCAACTGGATGGAAGCACCAACTTTCAGTTACACAGGCTCCAACCTGTATAACAGAGAACACTTGTTCTCCCTTGCACCACCCTGCCACCCTGGTTTCTCTAGCTACAACTAGATGGAAGCTACAACTTCCTGTGTTCAAGCTCTCAATTGAACCTTTGAGGACAACAGTCCTCCCGAGCAACTCCCAACCTCCCTAAAATATGAATGAATAAATAATCAGTCAACTACGTAGATAAATCAATTCTTACCAATCTTTCTTTGTTCTGTAAATCTAGTCTTCTTCTAACTATTCTGTAAATCTAGTCTTCTTCTAACTGTTCAGCAGGTCTGCTCTGCATCAACTTGTTCTGTCATTCTGCTCTTCTTCAAATTGTTCTGTTATTCTGATCTGCTTCAAGTTTTATTCATCATTTGTTACTCTTCTCTGAGTTTCATCTCACACTGTGCATATTCTCAATCTCACACTGCACATTCTATGATTTTCCCTTTCTTATAGTTTCATTCATTTTTCATATATAACAACTACACACACACACAGTCTGTCTCATTTTATTTTATACACACACCCACGACGGTTCCACTTTGCATTTCCTTAGGCAAAAGAAAGACAACTGTCTGAGCAATTGAAATGCCAACTGATTGGAAATCATGAGTCTATTTCGCTAACAGATTCGTAACTGAGGAGTTAACTATGAGAGAGAACAGTAACCCTCCGATCTTTGTTCAAATTAACCTTCACCATTGGATTGGATTCATGAGATCTTGCATTCATTTCGACATTTCTGTGACCAGGCTTAGCACCTCTAGCTTCTACCTCCATCTTCCATCAATGTGATCAATGGCTATGACCACGTGCTTATGCATAAAGCACTTTTGCGATTTCTCATTTTGTGAATTTCAACACTATGCTCTGTTGACCCCAAGTCAGTGAAATTTCGATCGCTTGCCACATGTCCTATGATTCGATGGTCCAGATCTGATCTTGATTCAACGACTGCGATTGAATCGCGATTTAGACATTCTTGTTGCATTGTTTTCTTTGCCTCTCCATGTCACAATTCGCGAAACTCCGATATGGAGTTAGATCAACGGTCCAGATATAATCTTGATTTAACGATTGAGATTGAATCGCGATTTCGCATATTGCGATTTCGACATTCTTGTTGCATTGTTTTCTTTGCCTTTCCATGTCGCGATTCGTGAAACTCCGATATGGAGTTAGATCAACGGTCCAGATCTGATCTTGATTTAACGACTGAGATTGAATCGAAATTTCGCATATCGCGATTTCAACATTCTTGTCGCAATGTTTTCTTTGCCTCTCCATCTTGCAATTCACAAAACTCCAATATGGACTTAGATAAACGGTCCAGATCTGATCTTGATTTAACGGCTACGATTGAATCGTGATTTCGCATATCGCGATTTCAACATTCTTGATGTTCAGTTTTTTTGTCACTTAGAAGTCCCGATCCACGAAACTCTGTAATGGATTTGGATCAACGGTCTAGATCACATCTTGATCTGACGACTCAGATTAAATCGCGATTTCGAGAATCCTATGGTTGATATTACTTAACATCTCCAACTCTCGATCCGTGAAACTCTGACATGGACTGGAATCAACAGTCCAAATTCAACCTTGATCTGATGGCTCAGATTAAATCACGATTTCAAGAGGTTAGGGAACCCTATTCCTTTGACTCTCCAGTCAGCGAAATGACGATCTATCCCCACGTGTCCTACCCGTAAATGGATGGTCCTCCTTCTTTCGTAATTTTCTATGCCTGCTCCTCCTTGTACTTTAAAAAGCGTGCAGGTTCTCCTTGATCCAACGATGGTCAAGTCCTGTGCTTGGATCTAACGTCTAAGATCTGTCCTCCTCTTCAGCGCTCTTCTTGTCTACATTCAGATCTGACGACCCTCATTCTTTCGGGAATTTTGAATGGGATCCAATGATCAGAAATGCTTCTCAAACTTTATGGGCCTTCGATCATTCGATCAATGTTGCATTGCCTTCGATCATTTGTTCTTCCTGAACTTATCTTCTGTTTTCCTGGTTGCGTTGCCTTCGATCATTCGATCTTCCTGAAATTATCTTTTGTTTTCATGTCTATTACAAACTTCCTGTACTCATGCCATCTTCATTGTTGTACTTGCCATCAATGACAAGCATTCATTGTCTGTTAAATATTTTCCATTCACTATTTGTTAAATATTTGCCAACAATCTCCCCCTTTGGCATTGATGGCAACACAAGCACCCACATGCATTCAGACTCAACTCTCCTCCTGAACTCTTTTCTCCGCCTTTGAAATCAATGTCAAAGAAGAAACATTCTTCCCCTGATATGTTGCAAAACATACTCCCCCTGTCGACTATAATCATCTTGGAAATACACCAGATATTCAATGAGTACTCCCCCTAACCAGGTGAACAGATTAGACACAAGAAATTATAACCCCCAATTTTTGACGAAGATATCCAAAAGTGGTCGCTGCTAATGGTTTAGTAAAGATATCAGTCATCTGTTCTTTGGAAGGAATATAATTAAGCTGAACAATTCTGTTTGTAACTTGTTCTCTGAGAAAATGGTACTTTATTGGAATATGCTTAGTCTTGGAATGAAGAACATGATTCTTGGAGACACTAATGGCACTGGTGTTATCAAAATGAATTGGAATAGGATCAGTGTAAGTTACCTTCAGATCTGCAAGAGTTTGTATCATCCATAAAATTTGTGTGCAGCAAGTAGCAACAACAATGTATTCTGCCTCTGTAGTGGATAATGAAATGGATCCTTTCTTTTTACTAAGCCATGCAACTAATGAGTCACCCGGAAAGAATGCTCCTCCACTGGTGCTTTTTCTCTCATCAACACAGTTTGCCCAGTCTGCATCTGAATAAGTAGTTAACTGGAAATTCTGATTTCTAGGATACCACAGACCATAAGTCATTGTTCCATTCAAGTATTTAAATATCCTTTTGACAACTACCAAATGA
>JZKD02S1941226.1:431926-443009 GCA_000966675.3 Picea glauca
TAGGGTGGATCAACAGTCCACATCTCCTAGCATCCAACGACTGATACTCGCTATAGAACTCCAAGATTTGGGTTTCTAGGACTTTGGAGCTTCGGGTTTAAGGACTTTGGAGCTTCGGGGCTATGGGACTTTAGATGATTCCACCTTTTCTAAACCCAAAACTCCCAAACCATGAGTCTCTGCGTACTTCCACGTTACCCTAGTGATGTCATCGTGTCACTTTACTTCGGTGTAACGGAACTTCGGGGTTTCTTCCTCCCATTCCATCACGAGCCATTTCTTTCGTAGTGTCCAATATCCAGACTTCACCCTCTGGTGGCACGCGTCCACTGGGGCCCACGGTTTCCGTGCTTGAACTAAAAGATACCGAAAAGTCACATCAAACTTTATAGTTTTCAAATTGTGGGGACATGGGTCGATGGTTTTGGAGTAACCCGCTGATCATTCCACAATTTTCCCCATGATGACATGTACCTCTTCTGGAGAATTGTGGTTTGAATTGTGGGACCGCCTTGTATAATTATCTGTCGTGCATCTTTGATATTCGCAATGCCTCCCGTCCCTCGATCTTGATAGATCATGGCCAAGTTAATGCGGGCTTGATCCAACTAACTTCTTCACCAATTTTGACTACCTTGTGCCACCTCCAAGAGCGCTACATGGTAGGACACATGAAGCTAACACGTGGTCCAATTATGCGAGTGATAATCTCACATTCTAACTATATTTCAATCTTACAAGGTTCTTAACTCACTACCACGTGGCACACATCCCATGTGTCCACGTCATCCTTAGTGACATAAACATGCCACGTTGCTTCAGGACTTTGGGATTCGGAAGATTTCATATTTACATACCCCATTTCTCCCGAACATTGAACTCTCAAACTTTCTTACCTTCTGCTCTTGGCTTATCCCTACGGTTTTTATCCATCCTTGGTCAAATCCAATGGTAAACACTTCCCCCCCCCGGATCTACAATGTATATCCTCTTCAAGACTTTGTAACTTCGGCTTTGACCCTTTCTTATCTATTAGAGATAAGCTTCGTTGAAGTCACGAAGTCCAAAGTACTTAGGGTTAATATTCATGCACCTTTCTCCAGATATGATGGTTTTGAAGGGTTCTCCTTCTCTCGAACAAATCCCACATCCCAACTTCAAACCTTGCGGTTCCAAACCCAGGGTTACTACAGTCTCTTTTCTCTACCACCATTCCATAAACCGTTATACCTCCTGAGTTTTGGGCACTTTAATTGTCTAATTGAATGAAAAATCAAAGTGTTCAATATAGATTGTAAACCCAGGGAAGTCTGTTATTTCAAGATAATTCTGCACAGTCTATGCTATATTATGAAAGCATCTCTAATCTAATTGTAGTAGGGAAGTTCTTTTTTTAACAAAACAAACAAAAATTATTGCTAACACAATTGTGTTGATACAGATGGAGTGTTACAGACTTAAAATCATAATTCCAATCTAAACTGATGAATATACAAAAACCATGAATTGCCTACCTTAATCTAACTTTCTAATTTACTTTTGTAGGAAGAAATTCTATACTATTGCGGAAGGGAAATCTACTTATTGCAAGAAGCTACTTCACACTTTTAATTATCCAAAACAAGATTTTAACCTAATGCAGAAAAAGGAAAAGTAGTTCTCCAACCATGTTCAGAAACTGACTTCTAATTCTCATGAGACAAGTTTATGCGCATTTACAAAGAAGGAAATAAACTGTAACAACAATTGTATTCATAAATATATAATAGTTAAACCATTTGCAATGAAAACGACTAAATCTAGAATTCAAAATAGAGGGGAATTGGTGAGGAAGGTGGGCCCTTTCCTTCTCACTGAATCCACTCAAGTAGATAGGTTACAGTCTGCTAAAGAAATTCAATCCACTTCTTCATTTAATTGCCAAAAAGATGTCTATGTACAATAATCGCTACTTTCTTCAGTTCAAGGAAAAAGACTAACAACCCTTTACATTACAAAATCTCTTCTATTTAAAGTTAGAGTCGTTCAGTGTTCAAAAATAGAAAAGTCTTGAGAATCCTCGATTCTCATGCTGTTTATTAGATATCATTAATACAAAATCTTGAATTCTCCTTCATCAACATCATGAGACAACATTCTAATCAGCAGGTGTTGCAGCAGTCGTATCACAATAGGACTGGTGGCATCTGTTGTAATAGCTTCTGAAATTAACAAGCTTATGTCGTAGTAGTTGTGTGACAACTTCCAGGATTGATGGGCATCTGTTGCAAAAACCATGTAACAACTTCCAGGATTGGCACATAGCTGTAACAACAACGAGTTTCTCGAAGTCGTCTATTCTAACATTTTGATGATTAGTTAAATCATTTCATGGGTAAAATATGTGAATGTTATCAATCAAACATGCTAAGTAAATGAAAATATAAAAGCAAGATGAATAGTTCATAACTTGGGAAAAAGGGTCTCGGTGATGGTTATAATAGTCATTTAGATTAGGAATGAGAAGGTTGAATGATCAAAACGGGTAGTGAAAAGGGGACATTTCAGGGTCCTAACATACCTCCCAACTGAAGACATTGCATGTCCTCATGTAAAACACATTCAAACCTTACTTTGTAGCTGAAGTAGATCAGTATCTCCTCCAGTGAAAAATTGTTAAGAGAAATTTCTAAGTGTCGGTAATGAAGAATGTTGTGTCAAAAAGAAAATATGTTGTGTCAACAATCTATTTGGGTTTCTTTATTCTTGAGAACATGATCAGTTTGAGTTGCTCGAGTAACAACTCATGAAGGAAACAAAGGTTCTTGTTTTCAAGCTTCTGGGATACCAGGAGCTGATTTATGACGTTGATATCTCCTCTGTTTCATGGATTTTTGTGTAGTAGGAAGTCCATGTTCAGTCTTGATTGATACATTTGTTGGTCCTATAGTGACTGGAACTTTGACTACCTCATATCCTGCCTCATAGTAAATGTTGCCACACTCAAAACACATGACTTCTTTGTCTCTGCCCATAACAACTTTTGTTAATGCTAGGATGTCCAAGGTTATACTTTCTGGATTCTTCTATCAAACAACTTCCACTTCCTTTTTCAGGTTATTTAACTCTTTTTATAGGTTATTATTTTCCGTTACTAGTGCAGTGATCCTAGAATTTTCTGTATTATTGATCTTTTGCTCTATTTGGGAAAATAATTGGGCAAGTGGCACATCCTCATCATGCTGTGGAGCGGGTTCTTGTGTAACAATTGTGGCTGTCAGGACTGGTTCTTATGGAGAAGTATCGACATGGAAAGTTGGTTCTAATATTACTGGCTCTGGTGGGACAAGCTTCTGTGGAGCAGTTGGTTCTTGTGTAACTGTTGTATCTGTCAAGACTGGTTCTTGTGGATCATTCTCGACGTGGATAGTTGATTCTTGTAGAACTGTCCCTGCATAAACCATAGGAGATAGTGGACGAAGAATAGGAACAACCTGCTCCATATCTTGCCTTCCAATTGCAGCTTCTAAAGACCTGGTGGACCTGGTTTTTTGTCCTGGGTAAAGTAGAAACAAAAGTAGTGGTTTTATTCTTCGTTGCTTGAGGAGGAACAGCGTGTTCTTCCTCAAGCACACAAGGAGGATATTTTGGTATACTGGGGTCTACGATGATTTGGATATCGTCAGCGGACATAGGATGCACATAATCATCAAGCAACACCGATGATTATGTTGCAATTGAGTACATTCATTTTGAAAGGAGAAGATAGTTTCCTGCAGTTCTGGGCATAAAGTAAAACCTGGTATTTGTACCACTATAGAATTATCTGTCACAGCAGCCAAAGGGATTTGATTTTTTGTCGATCCAATTTGGTCAAGGGATTTCCGATGTTTTCCTTTGAATGGACATTTCCTTTTCTATGAAGTTGCACAGGTAATGATAGTAGGTGCTTGATTGGCTGTAGTAGCAATAGGAGTGTTCTATGTGATTGTTGGTGCCACAACAGAGGGGGTAAGCGGTCTTGATGTTAAAGTGGACCGTGTTATCCTTGTTCTCTTTTTAGGTAATGCAGAGGTAAGAGAAAGGGTTTTCTTGTTAGAGGCAGGGGGTAGGATTTCAATAATCGGTGTAGCAGCCAAGTGTTGTGATTGTGGTCGAGCGGTTGGCTCTTCATCTGTTTGTTTGTCCACAACTACAAGATGTTGTAATGCAAAGTCATCGAGGCTTGTCTGTCTAGTGCCAGGATGGCTTCAGGTTATACGATTTCTTTTCTGATTCGTCTTATGGACAACGCCAGTAGGGGTTTGGATTGTTGTTACAGTTGAGGTTAGAGGCTCTGGAAGAGGTCTATGTGTTGCATTGTTAAGGACTGGTACAATTCTTTCTGGATTTACAGACTGTGGCTAGTCTGCTGCAGCAAGTAATGGGTTATTGGAAATGCCCATACCTGTGCGAATTAATAGGCCGATGAGTTTGTGATTAGAAACGTAGTTATTGGGGCTCTTGGATTATTTTACAAAACGGGCCATGTTATGCAATGAATGTAGGAGAAAATAAGGAATGTTTATCAATTTATGATGTCGCAGATGTGATAATAAGATGAAATCAGAAAAATAAACAAATTGATATCGGCCTTCATAGGTAATGTACGTTTTTATAAATTCTACGACTTTCCCCCATGGCTCTGGTAAGGAATTGATGTCTACACCTCTTCCCTTGGTCTGAACTTGCTCATTATTGATGAGGAACCCCTTCTGTGCATCTGGAAGATGTGTTTTTCTGTTAAACCATCAGTCTCTTGTTCTTGGCAACCCTGTTACAGCAGCAATGCTTGCTTCTTTTACTCGAATCCTTACCCCATTCACCATTGAATACCCTTCAGTAAGATTTTGACTAAACTCCAATACCTCATCCTCACTAAACTCTTTCAACTTCTTGAAATATGATATCTAGCTGGCTTGAATAAATATTTGGTAGGCCTCTGGGTGTAGCAGCAAACTATCCAGAGTTGCGGGTTCATATCTCACAGTTGATCCTCCCATGATGTTTCTTGAGAGTCTAACAGGCACGTAGGAGGATAAACTATCACTTAAATCAGAGACACAATAATCTCAAACATGGTTTGCAGAAAGAATACAGTGTCTTAGTTAAAATAAGTGTCGGTGGAAAGGTGGTGGAGGTGTGTATAAAATTCAGAATGAACGGCTAGATTTACGTTTCCCCCCCCAACTAAGTGGATTGGCTCCAGGTGTAACCGGTTAGTAAATAGGAAATCATGCTTTTATATCTTCATTACTTTAACACGTAGGATTAATCACGTACCTCAAATACTACCACACATAATGACCTATCGGAGTAACCGCACAATCCAACCGCCATCAGAATGGCATGTAATAGATGGCACGATGAAGGATCATGAGAGAAATGACATCTTGTGTAGAGACGTATTCCTTACTGTAGTTAGCCAACTGGAAATCGCCGAATGTGAAGTCAAGTCATAATGAAGCAACACTTTCGGATAGAGAGCATCAGTATTGTCTAATCAGTGGTGTTGTTGCATGAAAGATTGGAGTGCTGGAGTAGCAGCATTAGAAAAAAAAAAGAGTGAAGTGGCAAGAAAGAACAACAGTAATTAGTGTATGAGCAGGTTCTTTTTCAAAAATGTCGGAGGTAGGTGTAACAACATTGAAATCGTCCAACTTATCGGAAGAAGGTGTAACAGCATTGAAATCAGCCAATTTATTGGAAGAAGGTGTAACAACATTGAAATCAGCCAATTTATTGGAAGAAGGTGTAACAACATTGAAATCGGCCAATTTATTGGAAGAAGGTGTAACAACGTTGAAATTGACCAATTTATCGGAAGGTGTAACAACATTTAAATCGACCAATTTATCGGAAGGTGTAACAACATTTAAATCGGCCAATTTATTGGAAGAAGGTGTAACAACATTGAAATCGGCCAAACGCAACCTTACTTCATTTGTAGGAAGTTTTTCAACTTCCTTGAACTCATCGTTTCCTTCTGTTCATCAATATACTTGCACACACATAATTGCCTGATACCTTTCAAAGCTTTATTAGCATAGTAAAGAAAATAGAAAAATTTCAACTAAAAAAAGAGAAATGCAAATTTTGCTAAGATTATTTATATACAAAGTCTGAGCAAAATAAGTCCTAAAGTTCAGAAGGGGAAGGAGAAAGCTCCTTTCCGTTTAAGATTTGATAATCTGTATCAGTTGTACAACTAGTTTTGAATTTTGTCTTTGACAGTGGAAGCTGATACAGATGCAAGCGATGACCATTTGCATGTAACTGTGTATTGGATCCATCAATAGTAATCAACCAGACTGTCCCATTGGGAAAGATGATGTCTACCTAGTAAGGCCCTAGCCATCATGTACGTAGCTTACCTTGAAATTCATTAAAGCATGAATCATACAACAGAGCCCAATCTCCTTTCTGGAATAATTTCTTCTTAATGACTCGATCATGCCATTTTGTTCATTGTTGTTGAATCACTGTGGTTTGATGAATGGCATCCAAACGCTTTTCATCAAGCTCGTTGAGATGCTATAGTCTGGTTTTCTGTGACATAGTCAAATCGAGGTTGACTGTTGATGCAGTTCTTAAGGTTTTGATATTGAATTCAATGGGAAAAGCAAGGCTTTTTCCATATACTAGCTCGTAAGGAGAAAAACCAGTTGTGCTCCTCCAAGTAGTTCAGTAAGCCCATAGAGCTTCATGCAGTCTATTAGACCAATCCCCACAATTTTCTCTCACTGTTTTAGTAAGAATGGTCTCGATAGCTTTGTTGGTACTTTCCACTTGGCCATTGCCTTGTGGATGATATGGAGAAGCTATTCTATGTAAAACATGATATTTACTGAGTAAATCTTCAAATGTATGCGATGTGAAAGGGGGTCCTCCATCAGTGACCAATTCTCTGGGAACACCAAACCTAACAAATATATCTTCAAACAAGAATGCTAAGACAACCTCCTCTGACGCTCTGATAAGTTCTTTTGCCTCCACCCACTTGGTCATGTAATCTGTACAGACCAATATATAGACTTTCTAATTGGAAGGTGGGTGAATGGGTCCTACAAAATCTATGGCCCATCTCTCAAAAGGCTTTAACATTACTTGATACTGGAGCGACATCTCATCTCTATGAGTTGGCTGACCCATGCATTGGCAACTGTCACAAGTTTGGACATACTTCTTGGCATCTTGAAATATGTTGGGCCACTAATAGCCCATCCTTAAAATTTTATGCCCAGTCCTTTTATCAGCAAAATGACCCCCACAAGGGCCATCATGGAAAGCTTTCAGTAGATTATAAACCTCATCATCCCTCACACATCTCCTGATTTCTTGGTCCAGGCCTGTGTAGAAGAGGTATCCTCCTATCCAACTGTACCTAGCACTCTTTTGAATAGTTTTCCTTCTTTCCCTAGGATATATATGTGGAGGTACCTTCCCTACAACTAGATAATTAGCAATGTATGCATACCAAGGTGAGTGAGAAGATACTGCAAACAAATGTTCATCAGGAAAGGAATCGTCTACAGGTGAATTATCATCATTTATATGTAATCTTGAGAGAAAATCAGCAACCACATTTTCTTTTCTTGGTCTATCCACTATAGTGATGTCAAATTCTTGTAGTAGTAACAACCATCTTGTCACTCAGGCATTAGTAATAGGTTTATTCATTAGATATTTAATGGTTTTATGATCAGTATGAATAAAAGTTGGGTAACCAATTACATAATGCCTGAATTTATTGATTACATATACTACTGCCAAGAATTCTCTTTCAGTAACTGTGTAATTTAACCCAGCAGGAGCCATGTTCTTGCTGATATAGTAGATAGTGTAGGGTTCTTTGTCCCGATGTTGCCCTAATACTACCCCAATTGCAGTGTGTGAGGCATATGAAGAAATGTGAAAATGCAGAGCCCAATTGGGCCCTCTTAAGATGGGAGTTGTGGACAATATCTGTTTAAGATCTACAAAAGACAATTTGCAGTCGTCAGTCCAACGAAAGTTAACATCTTTTGTTAGTAAAAAAAAAAATGGAGAGGCAAGTTTAGAGAAATTTTTAATGAATCTTCTATAATACCCATCATTCCCTAAAAAACTTCTTACCTCTTTCTGAGTTGATGGAGTTGGAATGTCCAAAATTACCTAGATTGTGGCTGGATCTACCTAAATCCCTGCATAAGAGATGAAGTGTCCCAGCACTACCCCTTTGTGCATCATCATATGACACTTTTCTGTACTTAAAGAAAGATGAGACTGTCTACATATTTTGAGCACTTTTTCCAGATTAGACAAAGCGTCTTCGAAATCAGTCCCATAAGGTGTAAAGTCATCCATGAATATTTCCATACAATCATTCACCATATCAAAGAAAATACCAATAAGAGCCCTTTGGAAAGTGGCTAGTGCATTACACAAGCCAAATGGGAGAACCTTGTAGGAAAATGTACCCCAAGGGATGGTAAAGGTGGTCTTATCTTGGTCCTGTGGGGCAATTTGTATCTGGTTATAGCCACTGAATCCATCTAGGAAAGAAAAATATTTTTTTCCGGATAAGTTATCTAAAACCTGATCAATAAATGGCAGAGGGAAATGATCCTTATGTGTTGCCTTATTCAGGGCTCTATAGTCCACACACACTCTCCACTTACCATTATTTTTAGGCACAATAACCAATGGTGATACCCACTCACTATCTGATATAGGATAGATGAATCCGGCATTGAGAAGTTTCTAAAGTTCTTCCTTAACAATTTCTTTAAGGTTTGGGTTCATCCTCCTTTGCAGTTGGAAAATGGGTCGGCATTCTTCTTTGATGTATATATGGTTGGTGCATAGTTCAGAGGGAATGCCTTTCATATCCATGTAATCCCATGCAAATTCTTCTTTATGTTCAGTCAGTAAATTCATTAGTCGGCGAGTTTCAGCACTGGAGAGATCAGGATTGATGTTCAAGGTTTTTCCAGTTTTGATTTCTGCAACGATTCTCTTAGAACTGACTCTAGAAAATAATTCAGTTGTTGTTATTTCATCATCTACTATTACAGCGTTTGTTGTTACATAGACTATTGTTACAGTTGAATCACTCTAAGTGTCAGCAGTTTCTGAGAACATTTTCGAGTTCATTTCTTTCTGGGCCATAGGATCAAAGACTCTGATCAATTGGTGTTATGTGTGCTATGTAATAGCAGAGGGGTCACAAATAAAACAGTTGATTAACTCATCCTCCGTCTCATCCTTGAAAATCAGGGCCTTTCCTATAGTTAGCACAGGCAGAGCACTTTCAACCTTAGTGTCCATCCATAGAGAGTTTTCAGGTTCCGCACTGGGTGTAGCATGAGGATACATGGGAAGTTGTTTTGTGTCATAACCATCCAATATGGTCATAGAACTAGATATGAAACCTATGAAAGTGTCAGCTGTAGCTAACCATGGTCATCCCAGAATTATAGGATGGCCTCCCAGACTAGATTTGGGTTGTAAAACGACAAAATCAGCAGGATATTCCCATGAATCTACTGAAATAACTAAATCATCGATTACTCCTTCTGGTCTGATGGTAGAGTGATCAACTAATTCTAGAACAATAGGAGTAGGTCGGATTTATGTTTCGAGTTGCAGAAACTGTGTAGTTTCTATTAGCATAATGTTAATTGTTGCCCCTAAATCAACTAGTACATGTGGAATAGATGTATGTCCAATTTTAACTGTGACTGTAGGGTTTCCTAGGTCTCCATATTTAATAGGTGGAGTTTTGCCTAACATTAGCTCAAACAAATCCCCCACTACATGTAATGTGAGGGGATCTTTAGGTTTTCATCAAGGTTTTATGATACAGAAGTCCCTCACATTCTTGGCATAAATAGGGACATCCCTTATTGATTGCAGTAGTGGAATATTAACGTGCAGATTTTGCAATTCTCCAAGGAGATTGAAAGATGGTAATTCCACAGGCTTGGTAATTTTTAGTCTTTCAAGGAATGGTGAGTCTACTGATTCTAGAATAGGTTGGTCAATTTATTTTGTTTCAACAGATGGTATTTCCCCTGATTCCTTATCTGATTCTGAAGATGGAGCATCTTCAATTATTGGCTCAACTATTCTCCCTGATCTTAATTTTATTTCATCACAAGGCATAAGAGTAATAGATAAGGCTGACACATTATGTATGTCTATGTTATGAATGGCCTTATTATTTGGGTTTGGGTTAGGTTGCACAAGCATCTGAGGTTGTAAGGGAGGATTTTTTGGTGAGTTATTGGGAGGCAATTGCAGTTGTTGTTGATGGTATGGGGGTTGGAACTGTTGTTGAAAGAAGTTCGGTTGGTGTTGGCTTTGATAACTGAGTTGTTGTTGAGGACCTCTCTCATATGGGTTCCATTGCCCATAGTGACTCTGTTGTTGGGGCATAGGTAACCATGCATTGGGATCCTGATAAGAGGGTGGCATTTGATTTGGAGGGGGGGGCATTCAACTGGCCATATGGTAGTTGATTGTTCCAATAATTAAATGCTGGAGGAGAGAATTGAGAATTCATACCTTGACCTCTTGGCTGCCATTGTCTCCTTTGTGTGATCAGATAGATAGCCTCTGCTTCTTCATTAGTTGCCTTCATTGATGCATTTACACCTGGTAGAGAAGGACATTGGTTAGTGGCATGGTCTAATTCACAAATAAGGCATACCTGGACACTGTTCAGTGGGAACTCCCTTGGTGGATGTTTCTTCCTGCATTTTCGACAGAAAATGCATAATACTTGCTCTGGTTCTGCTTGTTTCTATTTGACCTGCAAAGTATCCATTTTTTAGGAAAAAGAGTTAATCATCTCTGTTTTGAAACTTTCTAACAGATTACCTATTTTTGCTCTTGTTTCTCCTCCATTAGTTGATTTATGTACCCTTGAAAAAGTAGTATCCTTGGTAGTTGGCTTATTCCTTGTAGATCCTCAAGAACATCTTTTGCAGAGATATACAATGTCCTCATAGGATTCCTTAGATATATCTCCCTTTCCAAGAATATTCAACATATCTAAACAATCTTCTCTAACTCCTTTTAG
>JZKD02S1941226.1:456480-480141 GCA_000966675.3 Picea glauca
ACCGACCAGTTGCCCAAGTTTTAGCAAGGGGAAGCACCATGGGCCAAAGAAAATCTGGACCGTCCGATCCAACTGGGACAGGTGGCATTCGGTCGGCATATCGGGTATTGGAGTTTCGAGGAGTGGGCGCCCCTCATTTCTTTCATTTTGAAATCTCGAACCCCGAATTTCCGATGGTGCCCAGAATCAGGCCTATGGTTTTGCTGCCTGGTCATCAAGAAGGAGGCTTGGGGAAGGGGTGTTTTTGTTTGTCATTTGGCCACTCGGGCCCCGAAACGTCGAACTAAATCCCAGAGGGAAGGCACAGTGATGTACCAGATGTCATTTCGACGTGGGCTAAATCTCAGTACCTGCTGGAGATTAATGAAGAAAAGAGAGGGTGGCTCAAACCTCACCTCGCTTATTTATTGCAGAGTATGGAGGTCCCAGCCAAAAGTCTTCCTGGGAGGGTCCCCTGTACTATTTATCCTCAGGGAAGCCACATTGAGTCTTCAAGCCGCCAGAGGAACCTGCACACGCCAATTCAACATTCAAAGGGCTCAGCTACCACCCTGGCGTGATCCATGCTTAATTAACGAGGCGTATTACAGGGGAACAAAGGAAAAATTTGATTGAGGAGATGTCACCCTTTGAAAGTTTTGAGACGCCTCCACTGGACGAACGGAAGGGAGGAGTATATGTAGGCATTTTTGCCATTTTGTAATGATGGATGGTTGAGCAGAGCTCCCAGTTGTAAAGCTTTAATGAAGCATTGTTATCTCTGGTTATGTATGAACTCTTGAGACTTCTTGCCTTATGAATGTCAGTTTCCTTCATGTCTTTGTTCAAACTATGTTAGAAGCAACTCGGAATTAGAGAATCTAGTCGAGTTGTAGCTGTCATAGGATGATGTAGAATTTGATCACTATGATAGTTGCATCATCTCTAATCAGTCCTTGTGATTTTATTAACGCTGAACGACTTGGAATTGGAGAATCCAGTCAAGTCCCTTTATCAGTACCTCGAATCCCTGAACCTGAGGATCTCGCGTTCGGGGTTTTTCTTCAACAAACTGCAGAAAGCCTGTTGCCTAAAGTAGCTTGTTCACTCCTCTTATCAAGTCCTCCACCTATTCACCTTTTAATCAACCCACTGATAGAATTTAGATCAAGACCTCCTTTGTTTCATACATGCCGGACCCAGTCTCTGAGTTAGAGTAACATTTCCCCAAGTCTTTGTCCATTTGATCACCCATAAAAAACCACTGTGACATAAAACTGATGGGCATCGGGCTCTGCTCCTTCTAGCAATCCAGGAGTGACTTCCGTCGCCAACAAGTTACATCTATAAGTTGTCAGATACCATCATTTTTTTCTATGCAAATATTTGACACAAATCGTTTCTTGTTCTCCCCCTGTGAGCCTCAGCATAGGGGCCTGAGCATTCTGTAGGGAATTTTTCAAATTGTTGCAAGGAAAGGATCGATAGTGATGCATCAAATTTTTTTTTATTAATACCATTGATCTCATATAGAGCAATTTACTTTAGAATCGGATGGTATGTATCTTTCCATAAATCTATTTTAATACTCTACAATCCACTCTCAATATAATATACATGCTATGAATTGTGTTACTAATATTGTTGTTGTTGGTATTTGGATTAAAAAAGGTTTCTAGAGCCATTGAAATCTGGGAAGTACATCATGCTTGCCACACTTTACTAGTCAAGAAGCCAAAGACTTGAAATACTCATTCGATTTTCTGGTTTTTAACTATTAGACAACACGATTCACAGTCAACAATCCTCACCCACGTCTTCTTCATACGGATTACGTCATGGGTGTAAGATTCCATCCATTTCAATACAACTTCCAAATTTTTATTTGTATTTCACCTAAATCAATTTGGATTATGAAATATGTTCTATATTTTGATATCTAAATTGTAAACCATGTCAAAAACTGCTACAATTATTATTTTATTATACCCGCATAACGGCAGGTATACGTTGCGATTCAGCCTTGTTCTAATACATTATTTATCTTACTTCCCATACCATAAATATCCCTCTATGTTTGCAAATAAAGCCTCAAATATGCTTTATCAGATGAAGATTAACCTAAATCTATTCCAACCATTACTATATTAAATACAAATCTATAACATGTTTTATTATTTACATTAAAATTGAAAGTAGCCCCTCACATAATATAATTCTCAAATTTAAAAAAATTATTTATAACCATTTATATTTATAATAGTATTAATTTGTGTATTTGTAAAATATTATGATATTTTATATCATTTGTTGAAATATCATGATCTTTTATATGGAAAAGCTTTCTTACAAAACATATTAGAGAGAGAGCTTGAGACAAAAATGGTGTAGTAATCTAAACAAAATATAAAACCATGAGAAAAAAAAAATTAGAGTAGATCGAAACAAATAGATTAGTCTTATTTTTTAAGTAGATGCCCTTCTTAGATATAATATAGATATCTGAGTCAAAACCCTATTATAAGGATGCATAGACCACTCAAAACTAGGAAATAAATATTATATGCATACACAAGCAACTTGAAGCTAGAAAGAGATGTGCTAACTAACTAACCAATTATTGCAACAATCAAGTAATGAATGAAAGAATCCCATAGAAGGTGGCACCCAGAAGGGAGTGTCTCTCCTCATTGTTTTGGATTGTTGGCCGAGATAGATTATCTAGCTATAATGGTTGGGATTTCCTAGGGTGTTGAACTAGGGGGAGATGCCCACGTTCCATATCAGTTCCTCCTAGCTTAGTGTTGATATTATGGTAGTTGCGGGAGGTATTAACATCCATGTGTAACCTTTGGATAGAATATAATATTTGAAAAGTAAGAGAGACCCTAAAAAAATGTGTAGAAACCCTAGAATACAAGTCGGCTCAGTAAAATAATTAATATTAAACTATTAGATTCTAAAAGGACAATTCGGCCTAGACAAGTGACAAGAATCACTATAAATAACAGATGATCTAGCTCATTTGTACATACACACTTCATACACTCTCTCAATCAAGTTTGGCGCAAGCTTGGAGCTGCAACTGCAAGGATGGAAGGTGGATCTTATGGGATGGTTATTGGACTCTCTCTCTAGCGCAATATAGCCTAATATGTGTGCCCTATCCTCTAGTATCTCTTGGTAGTGATCTTGGTAGTGTTTCTTGGTGGTATTCTTGGTAAGTGCAACTACAAATGCAACTAGTGCAACTGCAACTACTGCAACTGAGTATTGTTCTTGTTATGTGGCTTTGAGACTTTCTATTTGGTGAGATATATTTGGATAAAGATGAGCTCTCTTGGTTATGTGTTGGTTCTAGTGATGCTTTCATAATCATTTTATCTAGAAATGGTTATGGTGCTCGGGGGTGGCTGCATGCCTATGGTTGGGTGACAATAATGATATTGTCTATGGTAAAATGATCACATCTCTTTTATTCTAACAGGTTATGGTTCCACACTATCTTCAGATAATCTAACCACTAGAAGATAGATTGGGAGTTTATTTGTTAAGCTCGTTATGACACTAGTTACAACTACAACTAGATTTTCTAATTATGCGGTTGCAACAAAGCCTAACCCTTGTGTTTGGGGACTTATGATGAAGAGTTTGACCTAATTACTTGACATCCTAGTGTTCCCTATCCTAGAGAACCTCTTGGTACCCTCAACTAGTAAAAATGTCAGGTTTGGATTTTTTGTCAAAGTCAAAGTCAAAGGTTGACTGGTCAAAGTCAAAGTCAAAGGTTTAGAGTTTCTAGCTTTCTCTAATCATTAATCCTATGATCCATTTTCTAATATCCTCTTGTCAATATGGTTTATAGTTTCATATTGGAATACAAGTTGGACGATGGTACAAGACTTCAAAGGTATGCACTTGTATATGTTATCCAAGTTATATCATCTAGTAAAACAACAATGTGTTTGCAGGGAAATTATTAGAGACCTTGTCCAATTTGTAATCTTGGATTTAGAGGAAAAATCACACCCTCTATAGTAGTTGAGGCTTCAGGTTCCAGGTACCCTTGTGAAATATGTTTGATGAACAATATTTGTGGAAGTTGTCATAGAAGAAGTTTATAAGCATGACACAATACTTACAACAACTACCAGATGGGAAACAATCATAAAAAATAGAAACAAACATAAAGAGACTCGGAGGGAGACAAAATGAGAAAGAAGTTAGCAATCAAGAGGAAATGAGAATAGATTTGTGACACTCTGCAGAAAGAAAGAAGGATGCATACAAAAACATGGACTCTCTCAGATGGAGGGATATGATTGAAGAATTCCAAAAGAAGAGCATGCATATTGATCATTCAGGCATGAAGCCAGGATTGGGAGGGAGATAATACCTAATAATATGATCCACTAAATAATTCGTGAATACTATGAAGTATATGTCCATGTTCTTCATTGGAAGTAGAAGCCATCATAAGAAGCACATGTTCAACTTGACTCTAGAAGAAGTCATCTTCAAAAACAAGCCTTGAATATCCCTGGTTTTCCATCTACATTTATGTTTCTTATGGAGAAAGGAATAAGTTGGAACCTTCAGGAAGGAAGGGCATGGAATCTATAGAAGATTCCATGGACTCCAACATTGAAGAAGGAAGTTGTGATGAAGAACAATGTATGTGAGAAATTGTGAAAAAGACTTATAAATGGAAGCATTGATAGATACAAGGCAAGATTCAAGGATAGAGGGTTCTCCCAGAAGGAAGGAGAATACTATGATGACAACTTGTTCCAGTAACCAGATATACCTCTATCTGATCCATTATAACTCTTGCAGTATCCATGGGTTGGAGTTTACATCAGATGTTTGTAAATATGGTTCTTTTCAGTAGAGTAATTAAAGAAGAAGCATATAGAACAACCTCAAGGTTTTGAGGTATACTAGAAAGAAACCCATGTATGAAGATAGAAGAATACCTTGTATGGAGTCAAGCAACCTGGTGCAAAGCCTCTCATGTACAACAAAAGCGTGGTGAAAACTTCCTATGACAGAGGAAGCATATTGAAATGGTTCTTCATAAGTCTAGGATGATGGATTGAAAATCCATGGAAAACTCCCATGATGACAGACCTGAGGAAGTTGAGAGACTCTAATCTAGTATATCCATCATTGTATTAACAATTGAATAGCTCATTAATGTATTTGGAGAATACTTAGTCAGATACTTTCTTTGTGGGATGTTAGAGTTATGATATACAATTGCATGGATTTATCAATTCAGATTGGGCAAGGAATGCAAATAAAAGAATAAGTGCTTCTTGGATGTGTTTTAGTTTGAGAATTTCCATGATATCATGGGATAGCAGGAAAAAAAAATCGGTTTCACTCAACACTGCAGAAGAAAAATATATTCCAACTTGCAATGCTTGTACGAAAGTAGTGTGGCTCTGTAAGACAGTTTCTGGACTGTTTGATCAGGTGATGGATTCGATCGTGATGTATTGTAATAATCAGAGTTGTGTGAAGCTTTGAGAGAACCTGGTGTTCCATGATAGGTCGAAGCACATTGAGAACAAGTATTATTTTCTCTATGATAGAGTCCATAGGGGAGAAATGGTTCTCCAGTATATCTCCATAGATGAGCAGATATAAAATATTTTGGTAAAGCCTCTATCCAAGATGAAAAGTTTGTGTACTTAAGGGATAAGTTGGGATTCATGGAGATGACTTCCTTATTGGAAAAGGAAGTGATTACTCCCAGGTTGGGAGAGAGCACTGATATGTTATTGATATATGGACAGTCATTTTCTAGTTTGGAAAATGGTCCAGGTTGGGTAGTCACTTTCTAGTTCAGAAAATGGTCCAAGATTTCTGATGGATAGTCATTTTCCAGTTCAGAAAATGGTCCAGATCGGAAAATCATTTTCATAACTAAAATGGTTTGATGGATTGTTGATATACCATAGATATCAATTCCCCTTATGGCTAGTGTGGGGGAATGTTCTAGGATAGTCATTCTTCTTGTCACTCACTCTGAGTAGTGGTCAAGCAGAATGGTCCACCTCTCCCTTAAGTCATTATTTTGAAGTTCAAAGTTGTGAGAAGTTTTGAAGAATGGTTTTTTTATAAGAGGTTGGTGCAGGATAGTTATTTCCATAGGAAATGGTCCAGACAATCATTCCCTAGGGATGACTCATTCTCTCTAGGTTTCACTGTGATTAGTACTGGAATAATGGCCCAGTTAGGTGAATGATCTAGGTTCAACAGTTAGGGACAATAATTCCCTAGGGAAGACTCATTCTATATAGTTTGCACTATGATTAGTGCCGGAAGAATGGCCCAGTTAAGTTAATGGTCGAGGTTCAAAAATCAAAGACAATTATTCTTCTATGCTTGAGAATAATATTCCAGATATCCCATGGCTGATGTTTAAATTTCCAAGGGAATATGTTCTTCCATATCTCACAAATCTGAGTGGAGGAATGGCCTAGATGCCTTAGCTTGTATCATGATATTGTTTATGTAGGATGATATCAAATGATATTATTGTTGTGGATATTGTATATCTCTGGACAATAGTTGTATGCTATAGTGGTGGATGTGCTCCACTGGTAGTAGTTATGTGTCACTATTTAGTAGCTCTGTGCTTCTAGGAGTGGTTGTGTACCACTGGATAGTAGTTGTGTACTACTATGGATATACATTGTTGTGTTCTATTGGATAACATTGTTTTGATTTCCATGGAGACTACCACTAGTGTTGGAGATTATTTCCATCTAGATGGATAGTGAGATGATGCAGAGGCATTGGTCTACATCATACGAGTACAACTTAGAGATGGTGCATTGACACCATGCTAGTACGGCTTAGAGATGATGTAGATGGTACTCCACATAATGTAAGATATGATCATGCTAGTACATATTAGATATAATGCAGAGGATCATGATAGTACAACTTAGATATAATCTTACAACTTAGAGATGATGCAATGGAGAGGATGGTTCTTGGATCCATTGAGGACATTCAACATCTATTTGGACAATCATTCTTCTAGGACGTAGGTCTCAATTAGAAGAATGGTCCTTGTATCACTCTATTGACTGAGTGACTTATTCAACATCATGCATGATTACTCATATGGAGTATGGCCTCGAGAGATGATGCAGTTGATGCTATGAGATGATATTGATAGTGGTGATGTTGCTCGTAAATTGATCTATATGATCATGAAATACCCTATGTGGCTATGACGATGCTACTTGTTAATACCTCCCTAGCTAGGAGGGACTGTTGATATTATGGTAGTTGTCGAAGGTATTAACCTCCATGTGTAACCTTTGGCTAGAATAGAATATTCTAGAAGCAACATAAACCCTAAACAGATGTGTAGAAACCCTAGAAGACAAGCCAACTCAGTAAAAGAATTAATATTAAACTATTATATTCTAAAAGGACAAGTTGGCCTAGAAAAGTGGCAAGAATCACTATAAATAAGAGATGATCTAGCTCATTTGTACACACACACTTCATATACTCTCTCAATCAAGTTTGACGCAAGTTTGGAGATACAACTGCAAGGATGGAAGGTGGATCTTCTGGGATGGTTTTTGGTCTCTCTCTCTAGCTCCATATACCATAATATGTGCACCCTATACTCTAGTATCTCTTGGTAGGTTTCTTGGTGATGGTTCTTGGTAGTATTCTTGGTAAGTGATACTGCAACTGCAGTTGCTGCAACTGCAACTGCTACAACTGCAACTGTTGCAACTGAGTATTGTTATTGTTATGTGGCTTTGAGACTTTCTATTTGATGAGACATCTTTGGAGAAAGATGATCTCTCTTGGTTATCTATTGGTTCTAATGATACTTCTGAAATCATTCTATATAGAAATGGTTATGGTGCTCGAGGGTGGTTGCATGCCTATGGTTGGGTGACAATAGTGATATTATCTATGGTAAAACAATCACATCTATTTTATTATAATAGGTTATGGGTCCAAACTATCTTCAAATAGTCTAACTACTGGAAGATAGATTGGGAAGTTATTTGTTAATCTCTTTATGGCACTGGTTACAGTTGCAGCTAGGTTTTCTAATTATGCAGCTACAACAAACCCTAACCCTTGTGTTTAGGCACTTATGATGAAGCATTTGACCTAACTCCTTGACATCCTAGTGCGACCTAGCCTAGCGCATCTCTTGGTACCCTCAAGTAGAAAAAATGTCAGGTTTGAAATGTTTTTCAAAGTCAAATTCAAAGGTTGAGTGGTCAAAGTCAAAGTCAAAGGTTTACTTATGGTCAAATTGATTTTGTGGTCCAAGTTGAAATTTTAGAGTTTCTAGCTTGTTCTAATCATTAATATTCTGATTCATTTTATAATATCCTCTTGTCAAGATGGTATATAGTTTTAGATTGGAAGACAAGTTGGATGATGCTACAAGACTTCAAAGGTATGCACTTGTATATGTTATCCAAGTTATATCATCTAGCAAAACATGAGTGTGTTTGCAGGGAAAGTTATAAAGACCTTGTCCAAGTTGTAATATTGGATTCATAGGAACAAGGACACCTTGCATATCAATTGAGGCTTCAGGTTCCAGGTACACTTGTCAAGTATGTTTGATGACCAATATTTGGATGTTGTTATAGAAGAAGTTTATAAGCATGACACAATTCTTAAAACAACTACCATATGGGAAACAATCAGAACAAATAGAAACAAACTTAAAGAGACTCAAAGGGAGTCAGACTTAGAAATAATTCAATAATCAAGAGGAAACTAAAATAGACTTGTGGCACTCTGCAGAAAGAAAGAAGGATGCATATGGAAACATGGACTCTCTCGGATGGAGGGAGATGATTACAAAATTCCAAAAGAAGAGAATGAATATTGATCATTTAGGCATGATTCCAGGATTGGGAGGGAAATAATCCCTAATAATATGATCCATTGAAGAATCAATGAATACTATGAAGTAGATGTCCATGTTCTTCATTGGAAGTAGAAGCCATGATAAACAACACATGTTCATCTTGACTCTAAGAAGTTGTCTTCGGAAAGGAGCCTGGAATATCCTTGGTTTTCCATCTACATATATGTTCCTATGGAAAAAGGAAGAATTTGGAACCTTCAGGAAGGAAGGGAATGGAATCTAAAGAATATTCCATGGACTCCAACGTTGAAGAACAAGGTTGCGATGAAGAACAATGTATGTGAGAAATTGTGAAAAATACTTATAAATGGAAGCATTGATAGATACAAGGCAAGATTCAGGGCTATAGGGCTCTCCCAAAAGGAAGGAGAAGAATATGATGATATATTGTTCCAGTAATCAGATATACCTCTACCTGAGCCATTATAACTCTTACAGTATCCATGGGTTGGAGTTTACATCAAATGGATGTAAATACTGTTCTTATCAACAGAGTAATTGAAGAAGAAGCATATAAAACAACCTCAAGGTTTTGAGGTATACTAGAAAGAGACCCATGTATGAATGTAGAATAAGACCTTGTATGGATTCAAGCAACCTGGTGTAGAGCCTCTCATGTACAACAGAAGTGTGGTGAAAACTTCATATGACAGAGGAAGCATATTGAAATGGTTCTTCATAATTCTAGGATGATGGATTGCAAATCCATGGAAAAATTATATGATGACAGACCTGAGGAAGTTGAGAGACTCTAATCTAGTAGATATGTCGTTGTATTAACAATTGAATGGCTCATTAATGTATTTGGAGAATACTCAAATGGATATTTTCTTTATGGGACATTTGAGTTATGATATACAACTGCATGGATTTATCAACTTAGATTGGGCAGGGAGTGCATATAACATAAGAAGTGATTCTTGGATATGTTTTAGTTTGAGACTTGACATTATATCATGGTCTAGCAGGAAAGAAAATTTTGTTTCACTCAACACTGCAGAAGAATAATATATTGTAGCTTGTGATGCTTGTATGGAAGCAGTGTGGCTCTGTAAGCCAGTTTCTGGACTATTTGATTAGGTGATGGATTCAAGCATGATGTATTGTAATAATCAGAGTTGTGTGAAGCTTTGAGAGAACCTAGTGTTCCATGAGAGGTCAAATCACATTGAGAAAAAGTATTATTTTCTCCATGATAGATTCCATAGGGGAGAAATGGTTCTCCTGTATATATCCACAGATGAGCAGATAGAAAATATTTTGGTAAATCCTCTGTCCAAGATGAAAAGTTTGTGTACTTAAGGGACAAGTTGGGATTCATGGAGATGACTTACTTATTGGAAAAGAAAGTGATTACTCCCAGTTTGGGAAAAAGCACTGATATGTCATTGATATATGGATAGTCATTTTCTAGTTTGGAAAATAGTCTAGGTTGGGAAGTCACTTTCCAATCCGGAAAGTGGTCCAAGATCTATGACGAATAGTCATTTTCCATTTTGGAAAATGGTCCATATTAGACAGTGATTTTCATAATGAAAATGGTCTGATATATTGTTGATCTACCATAGATAAAAATTATCCTTATGGCTAGTGTGGGGGAATGGTATAGGACCATCATTCTTCTTGGCAGTCACTCTGAGTAGTGGTCAAGAAGAATGGTCTGCCTCTCCGAGAAGTCATTCTTTTGAAGTTCATAGTTTTGAGAAGTTTCGAAGAATGGTCTATTATAAGGGGTTGGTGAAGGAGATTCATTTCCATAGTAAATGGTCTGGACAGTCATTCCCTAGGGCAGACTCATTCTCTATATTTTTCACTTTGATTAGTTCTGGAAGAAAGGCCTAGTTAGGTGAATGGTCCAGGTTCAACAATCAGGGACAATAATTCCCTAGGGAAGACTCATTCTCTCTAGGTTTCAATGTGATTAGCGTCGAAAGAATAGTCCAGTTAGGTGAATGGTCTAGGTTCAAAAATCAGGGAAAATTCTTCTTCTATGCTTGAGAAGAATAGTCCAGATATTCCATGGCCGATGTTTAACTTTCTGAGGGAAGATGATCTTCCAAATATCACAAATGTGAGTGGAGGAATGGCCCAAATGACTTAGTTCGTATCATGATATTGTTTATGAAGGATGATATCAAATGATATGATTGTTATGAATATTGTATATCTCTAGACAATAGTTGTATGCTACGGTGGTGGATGTGCTCCATTGGTAGTGACAGTGTGTCACTAGTTAGTAGTTGTGTGCTACTAGGAGTGGTTGTGTACCACTGGAAAGTAGTTGTGTACTACTATGGATCGACATCGTTGTGTTATATTGGATGGAATTGTTATGATTTCGATGGATACTACCACTAGTGTTGGAGATGATTTCCAGCTATATGGATAGTGAGATGATCCAGAGGCATTGATCTACATCATACGAGTACAACTTAGAGATGGTGAATTGACACCATGCTAGTACATATTAGAGATGATGTAGATGGTACTCCACATCATGCTAGATATGATCATTCTAGTACATATTAGATATGATGTAGAGAATAATGACATTACAACTTATATATGATCATAGAACTTAGAGATGATGCAGTGGAGAGGATGGGCTCTTGGAGCCATTGAGGACATTCAACATCTGTTTGGAAATCATTTGTCTAGGACATAGGTCCAGATTAGAAGAATGGTCCTTGTATCACTTTGTTGAGTGAGTTACTTATTCAACATCATGAACGATTACTCATATGGAGTATGTCCTCGAGAGATGATGTAGTTGATTCTATGAGATGATATTGATAGTGGTGATGTTGCTCGTAAATTGATCTATGTGATCATGAGATAGCCTGTCTGGATATGACGATGCTACCTATTAATACCACCCTAGCTAGGAGGGAGTATTTATATTATGGTAGCCGTGGGAGGTATTAACCTCCATGTGTAACCTTTGGCTAGAATAGAATATTATGGAAGCAAGAGAAACCCTATAAGACAAGCCATCTCAGTAAAACAATTAATATTAAACTATTATATTCTAAAAGGAAAAGTCAGCGAATAAAAGTGACAAGAATCACTATAAATAAGAGATGATCTAGCTCATTTGTACACACATATTTCATACACTCTCTCAATAAAGTTTGGCGCAAGTTTGGAGTTGTAGCTGGAAGGATGGAAGGTGGATCTTCTGGGATGGTTCTTGGTCTCTTTATCTAGCACCATATAGCCTATGATGTGCGCCCTATCCTCTAGTATATCTTGGTAGTGTTCTTGGTGATGGTTCTTGATGGTATTCTTGGTAAGTGCAACTACAACTGCAGTTGTTGCAACTGCAACTGATGCAACTGAGTATTGTTCTTGTTTTGTGTCTTTGACACTTTCTATTTGGTGAGATATCTTTGGAGAAAGATGATCTCTCTTGGTTATATTTTGGTTCCTTTGCTTCTTCTGGAATCATTCTATCTAGAAAAGGTTATGGTGCTCGAGGGTGGTTGCATGCCTATGGTTGGGTAACAATATCGGTGACAATTGTGATATTGTCTATGGTATAATGAGAACGTCTCTTTTATTCTAACACATAGATCAAAATCATCTCGTCTTTCCTCCAAACAGAGAAACATGCCAATATGTTGAAAAAGGACCATAAAAGATAGATTTTGTCCAGTTAAATATCATAGAATCCACTTAAAAAACATCCCTTATTCCCTACTTAGATATCATATCTCATAGAAACATGCCAATATTTTGAAAAAGGACCATAAAAGATAGATTGTGTCCACATACAATGAATAATGACCAAAGAGATGTTGAATAAGAGATGTGTATGAGATATGATATTTAAGTAGGGAAGCACTATAGAATTCTTCCTATGCATTTATAGGTCAAAGAAGTGGCATAATGGATCTTTGATGTAAGACAAGAAGAGTTGTGAGGTTTTTTGGTGAGGTATGTAGATAAATGATTGGTGATAGCGAAGACTATAGAGCTAAGTAAGTCAATGAAATTGTTGACATAGATCCCATGCCTCTTAATTTATGAAAATGGATAGTGGGATGAAAGAAACTAGAAGTAACATGTTGATGTGTTGAGAATGTATATTCCCATTGGTTGGTTCCTAGATATGTCAATGTTGAAGAAATGTGAAATCCTATAGTGAATGGAGGTAATTTATTAGAAGTGTTGTTGCGGTGAAGAGTGTGGTGACTCCAAGTGATCATGTTCAACCTGAAACTATAATGAGAATTTAATATGTGGCATGTATGTAATAAAGAAGCTAGGAGGTGCATGTATGATGTATGATGTATGATAGTTGTTGAAATATAGTTTTTTAGTTATGATTCATAAAGTGTTGATGATCCATATGTGTGTGATATTCACCATGTGTGTTATACCCTAGAGATGGTGTGTTAATGCTTCAACGCCTTTCATCCATCTATATATGATTTTGTTTGATATATATAGGTAGATAAAAGATGAAATAGGTATAAGAGAGTGTGGGATCAGTAGGAAAACTATATGGAATATTTCAAGGAATGGTAATATCCCATGAATATATATTTCTATCAGAGAAGTAGCACTATACCCTATAACATTGTGGTGGACGTAAAAGGACAAGCTGTGAAACTCGTCATGGGAACTAGAGGCATAAGGAATGATATATGCACTCGAGAATCCATAAAATGGACGGGATGAATGATGTGTAAGTTCCATGTTAGAAATAAAAAATCATATATGTTTTATAAGCCAAATGTTGATATTCTTGAAGAATTGAATAATTGAAAGAGTACACCAATGATGCATGAAGAAGTGAAGACTATGTGATTCCTGATGGATATAACAATTGAAAGAATATATTTTTTATAGGATTCATACTATGACCAAACATAAAATATACCTAAACCAACTAATATCAAAGAAAGTGGCATTGGTTTTTGTGCATGTTGTAGAATTCCTTGAATTGGAAGAGAAGACTAGTGCCTAATATAAGCCAGCATATATATTATGGATTTTGTAGAGGTATGTGCTTTCTAGATTGTTCCAATTTTAACATGGACATGTCATATCCAAACTACTTATTTAGTTTCTTCCTTAGCTACCATGTACTATACTTCACAAGAAGAAAGATAAAGTGTTCTCAATTCTTATTGGACCATGAAATTGGGCTTGAACCAATTTGAAATGCATACCCTATCATAGAGAATATGTTAGTAGCATATCCTACTTAATCAGAATTAGTATAACTGTAACACCCCAGTTTTAACCCTTATGAACTATATTGTATTATTTAATTGTGACTTAGGTTGGTGAGCCGGTAAAGTTGAAAAGGGGCCAAAGTGCCTAGGAAATGTAATAATTCATATACATTAATAAAATACATTTTTGGTTGCAAGACGAAGAAGGAAAAAAGAGATAGGCAGATATGATTCCACGAGAGAGGGGGATTAAGGGGATGAGTATTTTTGTTATATTGTATTTACCCATAATTGATTTTAGGGAGAAAAGTGGTTACATGAGCTTCTTGGGAGTAAGGCCACGTGATTCTTGTTTTCATGTAATTATATAAACATCCCTTTTGGGGGTTCTTCTTCTTGTTCACTCACTCACTCGGGGTTCACTTATTCCTATTCATTCACTATTACACCCTTCACACTCTTTCATTTTTTGGTGCCTCATTCTTGCTATGTGCTCTTGGCCTAACCATGTAAATGAATGGATCTAAGAGGAGAGCCATTGCTAGATGTCTGTAATAAATTATTGATCATTCTAGGAGGGAATGGATGCCTATGCATATGAGATTGATGGTAGTTCTATAAGAAATCTCCATAACTGAGAATCCTTGGAGCTTCCAGCACGGATATTTCCTGACCAATAGTATGTTAATTATTTGGGTTGTTTTTCATTGATGTCAACCCTTGAAGAAAGTCCGGTAGCGAATTTCAGTAGCACAAAGGTTTGGGTAATGGGCCCAAGTTTGTTTGATGTATAATGGTATGATTTTTAATATATTTGAAGGTAAGACTATTCTATATGGATATTACATTCCATGCCATTTCTGGTGGTATGTGGAATGCCACATAACTCCTCACGGTTAGAGAGTTATGGCCATGTGAAGTTGGAGAACCCTCTTGAGTCATCTAGAATCCCCAAAAGGTCAAAGTAGTCAAAGTGGTTGAAAAGAATAAATTATTTAAAAAATAAAGTGAAGTGATGAGTGTGTTATATGTCAAAGTGGATACAAAAGAAATTATTTAAAAAAATAAAGTTAATGGAGAAATTACTAAGTGGACAAGTGGTTAGAAGTGGGTTAGCCCTAAAATACAGAAAGTGGTTTAAGAGATTTCCGAAGGTAAATAATAAAGTGAAGTGATGAGTGTACTATAAGTCAAAGTGGATACAAAAGAGATTATTTAAATAATAAAGTTAATTGAGAAACTACTAAGTGGAAAAGTGGTTAGAAGTGGGTTAGCCCTAAAATAAGGAAAGTGGGTTAAGATGATTAAAAGGTAACCCCTTGAGGAAGCTACATAAAAGTATAAATAAGAGGAAAAAGTCTCTCATTTTAATCACACWTGAGAATATTGAATATCTACAAGTGAMTGAGGTAACCAAAGGATATCTAAGTCGAATTTCAGAGGGAAGGTGAAGTAAAGAAGGCCGAAATTCAAGGGAGGATAAATTCTTTTGATGATACTTTCTAATGTATGTTATTTACAAGTCATTTCACCATTTTCGCAATAACCTTTTTTCTAAAATGATTCAGACTGTGAAATTGGGAGGCCGTTGAGAAAACATATCCAAGTAGATGTGATAAAAAATTCATCTTGTGGATCGTCGTATTTTTGGAGTTACACTATGTGTAAAATAGGGTTTGTGGTTAGTCCTGAAACTAGTCTAAAACATGTGTTTCGGGTAAAAATGTCATAGCTTCTTCATAAAAGATCCAAATTCAGTAAGACCAAATTTATTGGTTAGAGTACAGTCTGTAGTATGTTGTGTATTATTTTCAGATCTATACAACAAATATTTCGTGTGGGGAATTCTCTACAAGTTTGATCTCTAGAATAATCCAGAATTCAACAAGGTATGCCATTTTTGCTATAACTCCTTTTCTGAGACGTTCCAGGTAGTGAAATATGGAGGAATTGCATAAAAGACATTGAAGAACATTGTGTACCATTTTCAGATCTTTATTCATTATAGGTTCATATTTATGATTATTGCAATTTAGGGTTGTTGACTAATCCAAAACGAGTCATGCGAGACTAAAGTAAAATTTGATGAAAATGCTAGTCTCTTGTTGAGGAAGGTTTGCAAGTATGTGATCATATACACCAGGTCTGTGACATAGTTACAAATAAGATTTTCATGATTAAATTGATGAGGGATTTTGGTTGAGGTATGTTGCAGATAGAGGTTGTATAACAGTGAGGTTGTGGCACATGGTTTGATGTAATGGTTTATGGTATTGGGTTTATTGATAGAGTAATGAATTGTTAGATAAATTTTGATGGTTATATTAGTATATGTATTTGGTATATGGTTGAGGTACCGGTTGGATACATGATTGAGACAAGTAGTTGATGAGTTGGCACATACATGAGGTGTATAGTTGATGATGTTGGTACATCCTGATGAGTCATAGTTTATGTGTATTTGATGCATGATTGGTACATATATGGGGCATGGTTGATGCACTCGTTGATGGTACAAGTTGAGGTACAGGTTGGTGCATGGGTGATGCACTTGTTTATGGTACATGCTCATTACAAGTTGAGGTATAGGTTGGTGCTTGGTTGATGCACTTGTTTATGGTATAAGTTGATTATAGGTTGTTTGGTACAAGTTGGTGCATGGTTGATGCACTTGTTTATGGTACAAGTTGATTATAGGTTGATTGGTACAGGTTTATAGTAGTATATATCATAGTGATAGTGTGACAATGGTTCCATCATTCTACTTTTATTTCAGGGAGTTTGGATGGGGTAAGGACAGGTGGTTGTAGCCACCTTCTGGTTGTAGTTAGAGAACATAGGTGGTTGGAGCCTCCTTATGGTTGTAGCTAGTGAATTGGGGAGTTGGAGATTCCTTTAGGTTGTAGCCTCATAAACTAGGGGATTGGAGCCTCCTTCTAGTTGTAGCCAAAGAATTGTGGAGTTGGAGCTTCCCTCAAGTTGTAGCCTAAGAAACTAGGGGGTTGGAGCCTCCTTCTAGCTGCAGTTGAAAAACAAAGGAATTTGGTGGTTCCAATCAATGTAATTCTTAAAGACATTTAAGAAAATACAATATGTGGTTTTATCCCGCTTTGGGTTTCCACATAAAACATTGGTGTACTCTGTGTGTGTGTATGATTTCCCATTTGTTCATTGTTTATTTACTCTGCAACTATTGGATGATAATGCGACATTGATATAACACTTGCATTTCATGGTGAGAAAGGATTAAATTTTTCTATTATTGATTCACCCCCCCTCTTAGTAATGCAACAATTGGTATCAGAGTTGGTTCCTTTAGGAAATAGTTTAACCACTGGAAGGAGATCATGGATTATTCTGAGAATGGAGTACCAATGTTTAATGGTCAGAATGGTTTAAAGTATGATATGTGGAGAAGAAGGATGAAAGTATTTTTACAGGCATAGGGACATTATATTTGGCTATCATTTGTTTGGATATGATATTTCAAAAAGGGAAAAGACTGTAGCCAAGAAGGAATTGAAGAAGAATAAAAAAATAGCAATGGATTTCATTTGGGAAGGATTATCTAATCCGATAAGAGAAAAGGTTGGTAAATGTTCATTATCCAATTAACTTTGAGATAAGTTACATGACATATATTCTTCACCCATCGCAGATTCAGAAAATGCCAAAGAAGATGAAAATATAGATTAAGAAGAATTATATTCACCATGTCAAACAGATTCAGAAGATGAAGAGTACATAATCACCAGAGGTATGTTGTTTTTGTTTAATTGTGAAAAACGTGGACATCTTGAAACATAATTCCATGAAGGAAATGAGACAGAAAAACTAATTGAAAAGGAAGACAATTATGAAGCAGAATTGACTAGTGCTTTAGATGAACTAAGAGAAGAAAATAAGTCACTCAAGAAAGAATTGAGGAAACAAAAGGAAATTGTTCACATTTTTGAGGAATCCCAACAGGTCATCGAGAAATTAAGAACTCAGCTAGAAAAATCTAGAAAGATCAAAGAAAATATTGAAGATCAAAAGAAGTATTTAGAAGACAACATAACAACACAGAAGGAAGAAGCAGAAATGAGAGAGAAGATATTGACAGATCATCTTAAGGAAAGAACTAACGATCTAAACCATCTTGTGGTAGAGTTTGGTCAAGAAGATAAATGACTTGAAGAAGAAATAATCACATTAAAAATTCATCTTGAAGAAGCGAAAATATAGAAGAAGTCATGAAGTCTCAGATAATGAAGAAAGAACAAGAGGTTGAGAATATTGAAGAAGAATTTGTCACATTGAGAAGTAAGATCGTCAAGCTCAACAAGAACGTTGAAGATATAGAAACATCCACATCAATTATAGAGAATTAAGAGAAGCACTCTAGGTTGCTAGAAAAGAAGAATGAAGAAAATAGAAAGAGTTATGCGGAAGTACTCAAAGGAAAGAATCATTGTCAACCAAAATCTAATAAAAATATTAAAGATACATCTTCAAGAAGACCATCCATATTCAAGCCACAAATAAACTTCAATCATGATCATGATTAGTCAAGGAAGAAATTCAGAAGGACTACACCACAAAGAAGATCATTCACTCCCAGGTATGCAAATTTCTTTTATGGTTATTGTTTTTATTGTACTAATTTTGGACATAAGGTTGCAGATTGCATGGATTATAAAATAAATGTTCAAGAAAGAAATGCCTATGTGGCCCCACGTGACATTGAATGTTACAAATTTCATAACTATGGACACATAGCTAGTGTTTGTAGAAGCATGATCGATACTTCCATGAAAGAGAACATTGATATTAGATATAAGAAAGTATGGATAAGAAAACATGAAGAACATGTTAACAAAGACCAGGTCCCAGAGATCGCAAGAATGGCAATAAAACGAGATGAAGAAAATTCTACAGAGAAAAAGAAAGATGTCAGATACAGAAAGGTTTGGAAAATAACTGAAAGAAAAGAAGGACGGGTAAATGAGGAACAGTTTCAAGAGATTGTACTTTCAAGCACTGTAGTGAAAGATGAATCCACAAACATAAATAAAGAAGTCAGAGCTCAGAGAGATGATGAATCTACCAATGAAGATGATGATGAATACACATCAGAGAAGGAATTGTTATGAGCCATTCATCTTAGAGACTCCCAGGTAATATGAATATTAGAGAGGGGGAGTCTATGCGATAACTATGACATACCAAAGAAACATCCTTTGAGAAGACTGTAGAGTTTGAGAAGGAAGATCCAGAGCAGTCAGTTAATAGAAGTACAATCAGTTGTAGTAGTGAAGACTTCATGATAGTATAGTAATAAATGGGTTAGCATTATGGACAGTTGTGCAGTAGAGTCTTGGACAGTATGTATAGAGATGGATTTGTAAGAACACTTACAGGTTTGGAAAAATATATGAAAATGGATGAAACCATGGATTCATAGATTGGTTCAAAGAGTGGTTCAGAGACAAAGGAACATTATGGATGTTAATCACGCAAGAAATGGCTCGTACAATCCTAGTGGATTCCAAATTGACAGATATTTCTTTGGACACATACAGTGCATACAACAGTTCACATTCAAAACAGAGTAATGCTTAGAAACAACAATGAAAAAACTCCCTACAAGATATGGAAAGGAAGTGCAGACAACAACCTCTACATCAAGATAACTCAAGGTAGTATTTTATTAATTGAAATTTATGTTGATGATATTTTTTTTGGAAGTACTAATGATAGGTTAAGCTAGAAATTTGCAAAGGACATGCATAATGAATTTAAAATGTCATTACTCGAAGAACTATCCTTCTTTCTGGGTCTTCAGATATGTCAAAGAAACTGAGGAATTTTTTTTCCCTCAAACTAAGTATATCAGGGAAAGGCTAAAGAGGTTCAGAATGGAAGATTGCAAACCAGTTACTAATCCTATGCAAACCAGTTGCAAGTTAAGAAAAGATGATGATTCAAAGTCTATAGACCAGAGGAAATACAAGTCAATGAGTGGTATCTTACTATATGTGACAACATCCAGATAAGATGTAATGCAGGCAGTTGGACAGGTGACACGATTTCAAGCAGCACCAAAGGAATCACATGTATTAACAGTGAAGAGGATTTTCAAATATCTCAAAGGAACATAAGAGTTTGGATTATGGTTTCCAAAAGGAAACGATCTATCACTTATTTCCTACATAGATGCAGATTGGGAAGGTTGCATTGATGATCGACGAAGCACCAATGGAGCAACGTTCTACTTGGGTGAGTTTTTAGTATCATGGCTAAGCAAGAAACAATCATCAATATCCTTATCTATAGCCGAAGTAGAGTATATTTCAGCAACATCATGTTGTACACAGGTTCTATGGATGAAACACACTTTGACAGATATACAGGGTGAGTATGATGAGCCCATTCCAATCTATTATGATAATACAGGCACCATGAGTATCTCAAAAAACCCGGTGATGCACTCCAAGACAAAGCACATTCCAATCAAGTATCACTGTCTACAGGAACAAGTTGCAGAGAAGAATGTTAGAGTTGAATATGTGGGCACAAAAGAACAAGTGGAAAACAACTTTACAAAACCGCTTCCATGGGAAGGCTTTGAGTATCTTCACCAAAGACTCAAAGTAATTTCTACTCCAAAATGAATGCTTTTGAATGCTTATCTTATATGTCTTAGATTTACACGAGGAAGCACCATAAAGAGGACAGTCCATGTTGGGAGATCATTTCAGGAAGAGTTCAGTCAAGGGAGTATCCCCAAGGATAGTTCAGTTAGGGAGAGAAGCCCCGAATGGAAAGATACCTTTTGCATTGATGACAAATGGGGAGAGATTTATCATATGAAAAGGTAAATGCTTGGAGAAAAATCACATAGGCATGGTTCTAGGGTGAGAGATGGTCACATGGGAAGCATGAGTGATATGACTTTAATATTTCATCAGAGTGTTTCCATCAATGCCAAAGGGGAAGATTTTTTATTATTTGGGTTGGTTTTCGTTGATATCAACCCTTGAAAAACGTCTGGTAGTGAATTTCGGTAGCGCAAAGGTTTGGGTAATGGACCCAATTTATTTTGATGTATAATGGTATGAGTTTTAATATATTTTAAGGTAATAATATTCTATATGGATAGTACATGTCATGCCATTTCCGGTGGTATGTGGAACGTCACATAACTCCTCACGGTTAGAGAATTATAGCCATGCGAAGTTGGAGAACCCTCATGAGTCATATAGAAGACCCAAAAGGTCAAAGTAGTCAAAGTGGTTGCAAAGAAGAAAATATTTAAATAATAACGTTAACGGAGAAATTACTAAGTGGAGAAGTGGTTAGAAGTGGGTTATCCCTAAAATAAGGAAAGTGGTTTAAGATATTTTAGAAGGTAAATAATAAAGTGAATTAATGAGTGTACTATAAGTCAAAGTGGATAAAAAATAGATTATTTAAATAATAAATTTAATGGATAAATTACTAAGTGTACAATGTGGGTTAAGATGATTAAAAGGTAACCCCTTGAGGAAGCTACATAAAAGTACAAATAAGAGGCAAAGGTCTCTTATTTTAATCACACTTGAGCATATTGAATAAATACAAGTGACTGAGGTAAGCAAAGGATGTATAAGCCTAATTTCAGAGGGAAGGTGAAGTAATGAAGGTTGAAATTCAAGGGAGGATAAATTATTTTGATGATGTTTTCTAAGGTATGTTATTTAGAGGTCATCTCACCATTTTCACAATAAAAAAAATTTCTAGATTGATTCATACCGTGAAAATGGGAGGCCATTGAGGAAACATATCCAAGTAGATTTGATAAAAAAATTCATCTTGTGTGTTGTTTTATTTTTGGAGTTACACTCCGTCGAAAATAGGGTTTGTGGTTAGTCATGAAACTACTCTAAAACAGGTGTTTCAGGTTAAAAAGTCATAACTTCTTCATAACAGATCCAAATTCAGTAAGAAAAATGTATTAGTTAGACTATGGTTTGTAGCATGTTGTATATGATTTTCAGATCTACACAACAAATATTCTGGGCGGGTAATTCTCTACAAGTTAGATCTCTAGAATAAGCCAGAATTCAACAAGGTATGCCATTTTTTCTATAACTCCTTTTCTGAGAGGTTCCAAGTAGTGAAATGTGAAGAAATTTCATAAAAGACACTGAAGAACATTGTGTACCATTTTCATATATTTATTCATTACAGGTACATAGTTATGATTATTGCAAGTTAGGGTTTTTGACAAATCCAAAACTACTCATGTGAGACTAAAGTAAAATTTGATGAAAATCCTAGTCTCTTGTTGACGAAGGTTTGCAGATATGTGATCATATACACCAGATCTATTACAGAGTTACAAATAATATTTGGATGATGAATTTGATGAGGGATTTTGGTTGAGGTATGTTACAGATAGAGGTTGTATAACAGTGAGGTTGTGGCACATGGTTTGATGTAATGGTTTATGGTATTGGTTTTATGGATAGAGTGATGAATTGTTAGATAAATTTTGATGGTTATATTGGTATATGGTTGAGGTACATGTTGGGTACACGGTTAAGACAAGTAGTTGATGAGTTGGCACATACATGAGGTGTATAGTTGATGATGTTGGTACATCCTGATGAGTCATAGTTTATGTGTGTTTGATGGATGATTGGTACATATTTGGTGCATGGTTAATGGAATCGCTGATGGTACATGTCGGTGCATGGTTGATGCACTTGTTTATGGTACAAGTTGATTACAGGTTGAGGTATAGGTTGGTGCATGGTTGATGCACTTATTTATGGTACATGATAATTACATGTTTTTTGGTACAGGTTGGTGCATGGTTGATGCACTTGTTTATGGTACATGTTGATTACAGGTTGATTGGTATAGGTTTACAACAGTATATCTCATAGTGATAGTGTGACAATGGTTCCATCATTCTACTTTTATTTCAAGGTGGTTAGATGGGGAAAGGAAAGGTGGTTTTAGCCACCTTCCAGTTGTAGCCACCTTCCGGTTGTAGCTGGAGAACATAGAGGGTTGGAGCCTCCTTTTGGTTGTAGCCAGAGAATTGGGGAGTTGGAGCTTCCTTCAGGCTGTAGCCTGAGAAACTAGGTGGTGGGAGCTTCCTTCTGGTTGTATCCAGAGAATTGGGGAGTTGGAGCTTCCCTCCGGTTGTAATCTGAGAAACTAGGGGATTGGAGCCTCCTTCTAGCTGCAGCTGGAAAAAAAAGGAAGTTGGTGCTTCCAATGAATGTAATTCTTAAAGACATACAAGAAAAAGCATTCAATGGTTTTCTCTCGCTTTGGGTTTTCACGTAAAACACTGGTGTACTATGTATGTGTTGTTAGCATCATGATTTTCATAGCTAAGGTTAGAGGTTTGTCAACAATTTTTAAATTCATGCCTGTTAGCACCCATATTGTTTTTATGCATGGCATCATCTAACATATCCAAGGGTTAGTTTCAAAAGGAATCTTATCATTTATTATTTCCATATCCATTTGCAACTGCACGTTGCACAAAGCATTTCACCGCACAAAGGATTATGTTGCGAA
>JZKD02S1941226.1:480151-493412 GCA_000966675.3 Picea glauca
AAGCTGAGTTCCCAAGTCCTCTTGGAAACTCATCCAAAATCGTCCAGTAAACACCGATCCTCGATCGGATATAATCTTTTTAGGCATGCCATGCAGCCTCACAATCTCGCTGACAAAAACTCTCGCTAAGCCAGGTGCCTATGTCCGGCCCTTACCTGCTGACACTCGAGACATCTAGCCACAATGT
Organism: Picea glauca; assembly: GCA_000966675.3. Taxonomy (NCBI): domain Eukaryota; kingdom Viridiplantae; phylum Streptophyta; class Pinopsida; order Pinales; family Pinaceae; genus Picea; species Picea glauca. The sequence goes on from JZKD02S1941226.1 coordinate 480,339, forward strand.
TGACTATGTCTTCCTTCATTCCTTCCCAAAAGAATAATGGTTTGAGGTCTGCCCTCATCTTCGTAACTCCCGGGTGAGCCATGTAAACTGCTCTACGAGCCTCGCTCAGGATCAACATCCTCAACTCGTCGTTAGGTGGCACGTAAATCCGACCTCTAAACCTCAATAAACTGTCGCTATCAAGTGAATATCCCTCATAAAGTGCTACGCTCATTGTGTTTTGTCCGATAAAATCCTTGACTTCGGTGTACTAGTCATCATCACGCTGTAAGGTGAGAATCTTCTCACGTAGATTTTTCTGGAGCGGTAACACCGAAAAGATGCGTGGCCTCCGACTCAAGGCATCCGCCACTCGGTTCACTGTTCCCTTTATGTAAGTAATCTCAAACTCGTATTCGCTAAGCAATTCGAACCAACGCTGTTGTCGTGCGTTCAGGTCGCTTGTGTAAAAATGTGTTGTAGTCCACAATGATCAGTCTTTAATTCAAATTTTCATCCAATAAGGTAGTGTCTCCCAACTTTCAAGGCATATACGATGGCTAATAACTCCAAATCATGCATCACGTAGTTCTCCTCATGCCTTCTCAGCTTCCTCGAAATGTACGCAATCACTCGTCCGTCTTACATCAAGACTCCGCCTAAACCTTCCTTGGATGCGTCAGTGCATACCAAGAAGTCTGCATCCATGTCAGGGACCTTTAGTATTGGCGCGGTTGTCAACAACTCTTTAAGCCTCCGAAATGCCTTCGCGCATTTCTCCGTCCAAACAAACTTCTTTCTTTTCTTCTGCAATTCCATGCTCGGATTTGCTATCTTCGAGAAACCCTCGACAAACCGTCGATAGTACCCAGCTAAACCCATAAAACTACGCACTTATGTGACATTCGTTGGCGCAGGCCATTCCATAATAGCCTCAACCTTGGCTGGATCCACGGCGATACCTTCGCCGGAGATGACGTGCCCTAAGTAGTGAATCCTGGATTGATAAAAANTCATCAAATCATCAAATCAAATCAACATCATAATAAACAAATCAACCCAAAGGCACACTCCCTGACTCAGTCCGGAGTCCAAGGGGGTCTACTGATGCCTCTGCATCCTTAAGGTCACATACCTGCACACTCAATAAATCGAGTCAATAGCACCCGTCTACATGAATAGTAACACATCATATCATCTTTCAATCACATCATAATCAAATATATAAGGTCTAACATCAAAAGGGTCCAGATCACTTGCGAGCAAGTGTCCTCAAATAATAAGTGCTCTCAGTGCGCTAGAGGGGGATGTTACAGTCATTGCACAGTGGATGTTGTCGCGCAGTGGATGTTTTCACATAGAGGATGTCATATCAAAGTGGATTTCGTCACACAAAGGATTTTGTCTCGCAAAATATTTTGTTGTGTAGAGGATTTTCCTGCACACATGCCATAGGTCACGTTGCAGAAATGACTGGTTTAGTGGTCAACTTCAAGATCACTTTCTGACCAACTGAAGAGGATTATTTGAAAATCCCTGAGATGGTTTTGTTGAGAAAAAACCAAATAATACAAACCTCTCTCATATTTGAAAAAAAAAATCATATTTTGGGAGATTCGAAGGAATATTTGAGCCCTAGTTTTCAGTTTTCATGATTTCCTGTCCGAGACATGTTTTTGCGACATGTATTCTAGCCAGCTGGAAATGAATTTCAATAAACCGAGCGAGTTTTTTATTTATAATGAGCTTAACTACAGAAACCTCTCTCAGTTTCGAAAAATAATTTTTATTAGTGAAATATGATGTAATCGTTAATGCCTATTTTCCCAGTTTGTTGCGCAATCCGCTACGTTTTTTTGTTGTACGTTACTGTTGCGTAGCAGACTTGTTGTGAAGGGATGAAAGATTGTCTAGAAATGCACATGATGACTTATCACAACCATATGGTCTAATTTTGATCATGATCAATGATTGTAAATAATATTTCAGTTACGATTATGATTTGGCAAAGTTGGGTTTTCTATTTATAGTAAATCCGTTGAAGTTATTATTTGCTTTCAAAGAAATGCGATCCATGATTCTAGGAGAGAGTAGTTTGACCCTAGTAGCCAAGGGTGACATTAGTTTTCTATATATGGGGATCATTTTCATGTAAAATGGGTTGGTTGGTAAAACAGTGTAGACAGTGACTATTGAATGTAGCTTTCGAATTCGATTGAAACTTAATGCAAAGGTCCTGAAGATTTGATGAAAGATTCTAATGGTGGTAGTATGATGTATTGTATTCTTTCTTTGCATATGTTCTTTCATGTGCGCTTATATTCACATCTATAAATTTTTGTCTAAATCGAAACGTGATTTTGAATCTAGAATTCACTGCGTCGTTCTCTAGATTCACGCCATTTAGACAAACTATGTTTCTTCTAAGTTAACTCCAAATTCATCCTCAATGGTGCTTCGAGTTGCTTCATGTGTTTTTATCCCGCCACACACAATTATTTTTACCTGAAAGATGATTTATTATTTATCCTTTATCCCCTCAAGTTCAGTCACTAAGCCATTTGTTTCTCTCGTTTTCATAATTTGACTCCATTGCCCAATGGTACTTTCTCTCTTGCTTGTCCTACCATCCCTTTTAAAACAAAAATAAACTTGTCCTATTGAAGAATCTGACCTCTGTGCATTTATTGATGAAATATTTGAGTTATTACCAGTCATTAGACATATGGGAGAGACCTCTCTGGTTGTATAGGTTAGAATACAATCTAAAGTTGGTTAAAATAGTTACCTCGGGGCTTTATTTGATAAAACCCAAATAAATTACTGAGTGCTAAATTTTGGCGTTGCTGTCAGGGATGAAATTGAAAATTTTCCCTGTGAAAGAACGGCATGGTTGAGTTATGAGGTATGAGAGAAACAGACACTTAGGCACATATTGGTTGTATTTATTCTCTGGAGACTCAACACATCAAAAAATCAGTTGAAGGTGATTCCACTAGTAGAAGAATCCAGAGCTAAAGTTTTCATGGTGACTCCAATAAAGATTTAAATGTGTTAAGCCCTAATATTGGCTCATTACCCCTTAATTGGGGCATATTATATTAGTAATGTTATTTTATTTATGTCGGCTTTAGGCCATTAGTTGTAATTATACCTCCTAGTCTCCTATATATACCAATGAGACATTTTCATTTTGAATCATTAGGTACTTGAACATTTAAGTGGGGTAAAAGGAGGTTGCCCCCTCGAAGAGGCTTATTATCTTAAATGATCTCTTTTTCAAGGCATTGAGTACTTTTTCTATTGTTTTTCTATGCTATATTGATATTTGGTTCTTAACAAAATGTGATTCAAAGAATCCACTAGAGAATGAGACCTATTGACAGAGATATGGAAGGGCAATATGGAAAAATCAGGTACTCGAGCTTAAGTTTAGTCCAAGAAGTAGTTTTCTGTTTTATCAATATCTTCTTTTCCTTTCCTGAGTTTTTCAAAAAAATATTTCTTCACTTATTGCATTCAAATGAAGCCAAGAGATATACCCTTGTATATCCTCCATGGAAAATTGTAGGCATACTTCCTTCTTGTATAACCGATATTCACCAAGCTCCTTCCTCTGCGCCATATGATGTTCATGATCATTCTTGTGAGCTTAATGAAACCAAATTTGAGCTTGTACCTTATGTTCTTAATCATACACCCTCCAATATTCAAGAAACATACAGTCCTCTTAAATTTCCTTCCATCCTTCATGACTTTCCTCTGAAACATTATAAGTACCTTCCTCGGTTCAATGGAGAGCTTGATGGAAATTCAACTGAAAAACATATTCAAGTCTTTGAGAATTTTATAGAACTTTTTGAGATTGAACATGATGATGTGTCTATGAGGGCCTTTTCTTAGTCCTTACAAGGATATTCCAAAGCATGGTTCATACATTTGCAGCCTTGGTCGATTAGCTCATGGGATGAATTGAGGGAAGCTTTTCATAGATTTTGGGGTGAGAGAAAGTCATGGGATCTACTCCTTTCATAGTTTTATGCCATGAGAAGAATGAAATATGAAACCATATAAAATTTCAATAGGAGGTTTGCTAGTCTTTATTATAAAATGCCTAACGAAATTCAACCCACTGAAGATATTTCCATGCTCCATTATGCAACAACCTTTCATCCACATTTTTCTTTCCTTCTGATGGAAAGAATATATAAGTCCTTACAACAAATGTTTAATGATGCTCAGGAGTTTCAAAACAATATTCAAGCATGTAAACAAATTCGAAATGAGGATTTGGATGCTAAAGAACATGACAGTGAATATGAACAAAAAACAATTGATTTAAATCTTGAGAAGAGGGTTAATAATATCATATATGTCCTCTTGAAGCTTTAAATGTTGATGATTTTGCAAAGGATTATATTCCACTTATTGAAAAAGAAGGTGCTAATTCATCTTATGTTCCATCTCATCATAAGCACGAGGCTTATTGTTTTATGTATTCATTTGTAGACAGTCAAGAAAATGAATTTGCGAATCAGATTTTTGAAGAGCAGGTTGATGTCCCAATCTTTTTCTCGTTGGATGACAATGAAAATGTTGTTTATTTGCCTATATATGATGAATATGATGATGATTATGGTGTTGAATTCCTAGAACAACCAACTGCATGTTCTCTATCATAAAATGTTCCTTTTCATCAGTGTAATGAGAGTAAACAACCTACATATCATAGTTACAAAGAAACAAGTATTGAATCAACTTAAGGAAATTATTTACCTTTATGTTTTTCTTCATTTAAATTGTTGAAATAAAATTCTAATATCATCACTGAAGAAAAGGAATGTGTGTTGATTCCAAATCACACTGATTCACTAGAAAAAATTGATAAGAAATTGCAACAATATTTTCATTTGTTTGATGACCCTGTTACTTGTTATGTAGAAGTTCTTGTCAGTTCAAAATTGAATCCATTGGTCAAAGATGAATCTAAAAATGAGTATGTTCAACAATCCAAAGAAATTGAAAAATGTGCATATGACAGCAGTGAAGAAAATGAAGAAAGTTTTGAATTAGGTGAAAGAACTTTGCCATTGTGTTTTGCGTCTTTCAAATTGCTGAAGCAAAATGTTATAATGATTTAAATAAAAAATCCTCCAGGCATGATGTTGAATATGAAGAAATTAGTGGACTTGCAAATCAAAACTCTCTTCCATTATGTTTTTCTTCCTTTGAATTGTTGAAAGTAAATCATGAGATAACAGAGGAAGCAATGAATTCTGAATGCATTCACAGTGACAGTGTTTTACATGAGAAAATTGTTATCAGTGAAGAGGACCAACAACCTTCTCATACTTTTAATGACCTTGTTGTTGATTACATGGAAGGTTATTCTAGTTCAGATTTGCAGCCTGTGATCAATTACCATCTTGGAAATAAATATGATGGTCAATCAACATCAGTGTTAGATATGGATTGCTTGCCACTAGGGGTTTCATTTCAGCCAACACTGTCTTCTGATTTAGAAGATTGTTATTTCCAGTAGTCTCAACATATTTTGCAGCCTTTTGTGGTAATAAATAGGTTGAATTACATGAAAACAAGGATGTAGTGGAAGGGGTGAAACATGATTGTTGTTTCATGTATGTTATGGAGGATCCATTTGCGGTTTTGTTGGAGGCGACAAACAATACCAATGTTTTTAATTTTTTGAGATTTGAATTTATAGATAAATTTTGGAATGACTTATCAGTAAACATGCTTTGCAACAAACATGTGCAAAGAAAGAAAAAAGTGGATAAATTGCTTGCATGGTTGCGTTGGCATTTTGATTTCACTTGATTGGCATATTTTTCAGCAGTTAGGGTAGGTAAGAGTGAGAATAATCTTGGTACTACGAGCATTTCTTTTAGCCATATGCAGTTTTCATTTTCAGCTTGGTTTGAAATTTCAGTTTGGAGCATATACCACTTTGGGTTTTCAGTGGATGTATGTTACAAGTTACAGTTGGAAAGTTGAGTTTGGGAGAAACCCAATGGATAGGTGTTTGATCTACTATTCTTTGCTACCTCACAAGGAGGATAACATCCTCGTTGGAGACAACTTTTAGCACCATGATACTCATAGCTAAGGTTAGAGGTTTGTCAACAATTTGCAAAGTCATACCTGTTAGAACCCATATTTGTTTTAAGCATGGCATCATCTAAAATCTCCAAGGGTCAGTTTCAAAAGGAATCTTATCATTTATTATTTCCATTTCCATTTGCAACTGTGCGCTGCAAAATTTGTTGTGCGTTGCACAGAGCACTTCATAGCGCAAAGGATTCTGTCACACAGTGGATTTCGGCGCGCAGTGGATTTTGTCGCGCAGTGGGTTGTCACGCATGGGGTGTTGTCGCACAGAGGATTTCATCATGCAATGGATTTTGTCGCGCAGTGGATTTTGTCGCACAGTGGGATGTCACGCATAGGATGTTGTCACGCAGAGGATGTTATTGCGCAGTGGATTTCGTCGCAAATTGGATGTTGTCGCGCATAGGATGTTATCGTGTAGAGGATTTCATCCTACAGTGGATTTCGTCGTGCAAAGGATTATGTCGCACAAAGTATTTTTTCACGCAAAGGATTCTTTGGTGCAAAGGATTTTACTGCGCACAGGCTACAGGTCGCACTGCGCAAATGACTAGTTTTGTGGTCAACTTCAAGATCGCTTTTTGACCAACTGAAGAGGAATTTTGAAAATCCCCGAGAGGATTTTGTTGAGGACAAAACAAATAATACAAAACTCTCTCAATTTTGAAAAATGTTTCATATTTTTGGATATTCGAAGGAATCTTTGAGCCCTATTTTTCATTTTTCATGATTTCTTGTCTGAGACATGTTTTTGCGACACGTATTCTGGCTAGCTGGAAGTGAATTTCAAGAAACCGAGAGATTTTTGTCTTTATAATGAGCTTAACTACAAAAAAATCTCTCAGTTTCGAAAAATATTTTTTTATTAGTGAGATATGATGTAATATTTAACGCCTATTTTCCCAATTTGTTGCACAATCCGCTGCGTTTTTTTGTTGTAGGTTACTGTTACATAGCAGACTTGTTGTGCAGGGATGACAGAGTGTCCAAAAATGAACATGATGAATTATCACAACCATATGGTATAATTTTGATCATTATCAATGAGTGTAAAGAATATTTTGGTTACGATTATGATTTGGCAAAGTCAGGTTTTCTATTTTTAATAAATCCGTTGAAGTTATTATTCTCTTTCAAAGAAATTAGATTCATGATTCTAGGAGAGAGTAGTTCAACCCTAGTAGTCAAGGGTGACATTATTTTTCTATATATGGAGATCATTTTCATGTAAAAGGGGTTGGTTGGAAAAATAGTGTAGACAGTGACTATTGAATGTAGCTTTCAAATTTGATTGAAACTTAATGCAAAGGTCCTTAAGCTTTGATGAAAATATTCTAACAGTGGCAGTCTGATGGATTGTATTCTTTATTTGTGTATGTTCTTTCCTATGCTCTTATATTCACAATTGTAAATTTCTATCTAAATCAAAACGTGATTTCGAATCTAGAATTCACTGCGCAATGCTCTAGATTCGCGCCATTTAGACAAACTGTGTTTCTTCTAAGTTAAATATAAATTCATCCTCAATGATGCTTCGAGTTGCTTCATGTGTTTTTCTCCCGCCACACACAACGATTTTTCACTGAAAGAATGTTGCTTATTTAGCCTTTATCCCCTCAAGTTCAGTCACTAATTCATTTGTTTCTCTTTTTTTCAGAATTTGACTCCATTGCCCAATGGTACTTTCTCTCTTGCTTGTCTTACCATCCATTTTGAAACAAAAATAAACTTATCCTATTGCAGAATCTGACCTCTGTGCATTTATTGATGAAATATTTGAGTTATTACCAGTCATTAGACATATGAGAGAGCCCTCTCTGGTTGTATAGGTCATAATACAATCTAAAGTTGTTTGAAACAGTTACCTCGGGGCTTTCTTTGATATAGCCCAAAGAAATTACCGAATGCTAACATGTGTATGATTGCTCATTTTTTCATTGTTTATTTACTCTGCAACTATTGGATGATAATGCTACGTTGATATAACACTTTCATTTTATGGTGAGAAAGGATTAAATTGATCTATTATTGATTCACCCCCCCTCTCAGTAATCCAACATAACACTAGATCCATGGAGAGAAATGGAACAACCTAAGCGACTGCATGGCAAAGAAAGGTGTTCATTTCTTTGGGTTGTGTAGGATGAGTGGGAAAGAGAGATGGAAATTTGGATTTGTTGTGTGGTTGGAAAACCTGAGAGATAGTTAGCCAACTATTGTGTGGTTCATATTTGTCTTAGGACCCATCCTTGTGGATTCATAGCCCTGGATCGGGGGTGCCTTGTTGTTGAGAGTAAAATAACATCAGTGTCGATTGTTGGGAGGAACGTCCTTGGTCTGCAGCGAGTTGGTGAATGTTTATTTGAAAACATAAGTGTTATCTGTGTTTTCTATATAATGTATATTTCATTGTGTATTTAATTATCTCTGAGATATGTATTTATAATGTGCCTATTTGTTGGTTTTTGTTTTGTGCATGGCACGTTGTTTATTTCTTTTATGTTGTAGCATGGATCTTGATTAATGCATGTGGGTCTTTCATGCTTTATTTCAGATTGAGATCAATTCAGAAGCAAGTTTTTGGAGTAGAGTGGCCAACCTATTGGTGGTTGGGTACGTTAGAGATTGGTACATGGAAATCCTATGGCTAGCTAGGTACGTTAGAGATTGGTATCAGAGATTCTAGTTGAAACAATGGACTTGTATGGGCCGGAATGGGTGCATATCGAGCAGATTCTCCATTACAAATTCAACTAGTACAAATTTGGGAAAATGGGGGGAAAATTAGAGTGAAATCCACAAATTCGTGAGAAAATCCATGTTTAGATGATTCAGGATTGTCTAAGAAGTTTAATGGTTTCAATCTACAAAGTTGTAGAGCCAAGTTTGACTTGGAAGGTTGAAATTTCATTTTTTTTAATGGTCATTGTAGTGTGAGGTGTAGAGGGATCTAATATAAACCTAAAGCTCAGAAGAGGTAGCATATTAGGTTGTACAGGTTCAGAGAAAACAACATTAAGACCTTTGGAAAGGTCAAAGAAAAGATCAGGAGGGATATCATTGCAGGAGTTAAGAAGAAGCCAAAGCATCATGAAGACAAAGATCCTTGTAAAGGATCATGGAATAGTGAATGTCCCCTTTTGAATTTTGGGAGTGATCACAACCATTGAATCAAGGAAGGTCTAGATTGTTAGATCGGGAGTCATGTAAGTAAGAACCATCATATTGAATTTGTCTATCATCAGTCATTGATCGAAGCTAGTAGGAGATAGAAAAATATGGAACTTCGCCACTACGGTGATAATGGGAGGCAGGGAATAAGCATGAAATGTCGAAGGCCGAAGTCGTGAAATCCCGCCAACCGTCCGATATGAGAGGAGGCTTGGGTGAAATCTAATTTTTTGGTCAGGCTCATCTGACCTTGACCACTTTGGGAAGTTTAACTATGGGAGAATCGAACCATTTTAGAAGTGTTATAACCTGGAGTCCTAGAGTGTCAAAGTCTCGAATTCCCTTCAACCGTTAGATCGAGGGAAGGAATTCGGGAGTAATGTTGAACGTTAGATATAGAAATGGTGGAAGGATAAAGTAAGAAGAGGCTTTAATCGATAGTAAGTATTCATAATTTCTTTATGACCACTTCGATAGTTATAACTTTGGGGGAAATTGAACTACTCGAGAGTCATAGTATCCTGGAGTCTTGGAGTGTGGAAGCCTCGAAATCTCACCAACTGTCAGATCGAAGGAATAATTCAGGATAAATTTCAGCCATTAGATCATAAGTAAAAGGATAGAAAAGTTTCAGGACTCTAGAACTTCACCACTTCAATGACTACTAGAGACTAGGAAAATCCATGAAGTGCAAAGCTGCAACTGTGAGATTATGCAGGACGTCGAATCTAGAGTGGATGAACGTGGACCATTTGTTTGGTGGATGATGTGTCTTATTCCACATGGCAAGGGTTCCATATGGGCACACATGTCACATGAATTCAAGGCCTTTTTGGACCCCAACCTGTTCATTTTTAGTGACACATGGCACATATTCCATGGGTCCATGTCACCATAGGTGACATCAACATGCCATGTCATCTCCGGGAATATGGCCTTCGGGGGTGTCCAACATCTCTACCAATGAAAGTGTTAAAGAATGAAGTTGAAAATTCATGCAAACCGTTGATCTAAGATCCCTTTGGGACCTTTCTCAATGATTAGATAAAGTAATGGAATGATGGCGCAAGCACTTCGGCATATATCACTCTAGGGAAGTGGAACGACTTGAGAGTTGAAATGTATCGCAGTCCCAGAGTGGAAAATTCTTGAAAGATTAAGGACCATCCATCCCAATGCTTGACTAAGTCGTAGCTGTCATATTAATCCAGTGGAAGGATAGTGTAAGCAAAGGGGTTAACCGATGGTAAGCGGTCATCGTCACTTTATGACCGCTTCAACAAGTATAACTCCGGGGAAGTGGAACGACTCAAGTGTTGAAATGTCCCAGATTCTCAGAGTAATGAATTCACATGGGCCATTGATCTAAGACCATTCAATATTCCTCATGACCATCCAATTAAATAGTGGAAGGATAGGGTAAGTACTTCGATGGGTAAAATTCTAGGGGAGTTGAACGACTTGAGAATTGTAATGTCCCAAAGCATCGAAGTCTCGAACTAATTAGAGAGCATCCATCCTAGCACCTAATTAAGTCACATTCATTGACCTTGTTGAAACCTCTAGATGGTGCGGGACCATACAGTCAATGAGAGATTAAATCTCGACCATCCAATCTACTAGTGGATTTAATAGAAGGGTTCGACAATGTTTACTCTAGAAGAAGTTGGAATATTGAAAAGGGAGAATAGCTAAAGGAAAAAGTCCAGAGGACTTGGTCCCACAATCGGTCTCATGATAAGGTAAAGGGATCAATTAGAAGAGCGAAGAGCCTAGAAGTAACCAAGCCCTCAGACATTTTGTTTGAACAAGATCTGGTGTAGAAGTGTATAGAGGAAGGTGCTAAAGAGTGATTAAGCCTGTGGTTTCAAGCTGTGGTCACATGGAATGTGGATTGAAGGAAGCACCTATGCATAATTGAAATTTTGTACCAATTTGAAGGGGTTGTGGAATAGTTTGACAATATTGACACACAACCATTCCATTGCCACTACAAGATTCTGTTTGCACAAAAAGGGTGAAAGTGACTTTTTCAGGAAGCCCTAACTTTCAGCTCGAAGATCAGATTGGGGCATGGGAGTAATCATCGAAAATATTAATCAGAGAAGAATAACATTAATTTTTTATAATTTGGAGAATGATGATATATATATTCATGAATTGAGAATAAAGAGTACATGTAGCATTAATTGGAAGATTTCTATAATATGTATAATTCTAACAAAAATGGTTGCCCGCAGATTTGGCATGATTAGAGATTTAATTGGATCAATTCCAGTCTAGGATTGGATATCATAGTTATGGAAGCATGACAAATCTCGCAGAAGCTAGTTGAGGAAACAAAGAACTATAGGGAAAGTAATGAAAAGTGGATAACAAACTCAAGAATAGTGGAACAGAAGTATTAGTCAACAACTATAGGATCTGAATGAATTGCAAATACAAAAGAAAGAATCCTCACATAAGACATGAAGCTAGCAGGTGAATAATGTCAGTAATGAGAATAGAAATGAAAAGTATGTTTTCCTAGCCTTGAAGGAAGAGAGGTGTAGATGGTTGCAAAGTTTAAGTGTGAAAAAAGTAGTTTAATGGACAACTAGGAGTAATAGTATTTGATTCAAGAATGTTTTGGAATATTTGAGTTGTGTCATTCCAGGGTGTTGGAATGTTTCATAAAGGTAATGTTGGATATGACTACCCAAAAGGATCTACTGCAAATTGAGTACATTGGTTGGATTGCAGAATGACCAAGTGAAACTTGGCTAGAAAGTATTCTGACTAGGGAAAAATAGTGCGGATGAGAAGAATGGGAACACACAAGGAAACAAGGATTTGAATGGATTCAAGGACAACCAACTACAACATAAATAAATAAATAAGTTAAATGAAACATAAATCCACTAGAGTGCATGAGTCATACAATGAAGTTAAAATGCATATGCATTAGTATGCATGCTCATAGTGAATGCTTAGTGCATATGGATGTGTAATTGTGCATATGCACATGCTTGGATATGCATATAACATTATTGTGAACTTAGAATAGTCTATTATTATGAAATAATGATGTTATGGAAATTGAGTATGACTAATGATGGATTATGTATTCAGGAAAAATGATATAGCATGGTTAAATATGTGGATGTTGTTTTTTCTTATGATTTCCATTTATGTGAAGACCCATGAGGGTGGTAGGAATGGTGATCAAAATAATGAAGGAGGAATTCTATGAGCTTCTACAAATACCAGTTGATCAGTTAGCATCAAGTAGGTTGATAACAAGCCAAAGTACTAGAGTATGTAGTTGTTATTGATGCTAAAATGCATATAGATAGATTTTCAGTTGTATATTGTGTTATGATTGGTTATGGGATCATAATCGGGTTAATTCAAGAGACATACTTCTTCTATAACAATGAATTTCCCTAGACCTAGTCATGTGTGAGACCATAATATGGCTGTATATGGAAGGGCTATAATACTATGTGAGTGATCAATGGTATCTATTGTATATCTGATGTTTGCACTGCAACCTCTTTGCCGACACTAAAGAAGACTTAAGAGTTATATTCTTGGTGTTGTGTTTGGGTTGATAAGGAAGGTATCCAAATAATCAAGAAAGCAATAGGAAGTGTGTGGATGATGTGTTGAGGCATTGGCCAAACCCTCCAAGTCATCGTGGGGGAATGATCTAAAAATATGACGAAGACTTGATGAACTTGATTTAATTAAATTTGCAAGTTAAATGTTATGTGTTTTAATGCAACCGGATCAATTTGCAAACACATAATTAAA
>JZKD02S1941227.1:32999-47666 GCA_000966675.3 Picea glauca
ATATGAGATTTCTTTCATATTGGCAAAATTCTCTTGACATTTAAGCTTGGGTTACTAGGGTAGAGGCTCATACCTTAGACCTTCTTTATGCATTCAATCAAGTTGATCATTTATTCATCACATGTTTTAAGAGAAAACCGATGTTCTGAAAAGTGAGTGTTATTTTTCCGATATATCTTTATTCTCTTAGCTGTCAGGAAACATTCTGCGTGAAAACAAACATAAAAAAAATTAGAACTCCTGCAGAAAAGGAAACGACTTGTATTACCTTTTTTATATTTATGTTTTTATGACATCAAACAGACTTGGTCTATTTATAGTGAAAGAGAAAAACTTACCAAAGAAACAAAAAATTGCAAATTAAAGCATAAAACTCAAACCGGTATATACAGTGGGGATTTGGAGCGTTTTTATTGCATGAAGTTCTTAAAGTAACGCCCGTTGATAGGAGCGTTAAGGATTTTTCCATCCAGGTTTTCTAATAGGAATGAATTATTTCCCTCATCAGCCACGATCTTGAAGGGTCCACACCAGATGTGGTCAAATTTACTGTGCTTTCCTACGTCCTCTTTTCTAGCATCCAATTTCAAAACTAGGTCACCAGGGAGAGATTCCCTATCCTTAGCTTTTTTGTCAAACATGGCTTTCATGTTATCTTTGTATTTCTGAAGTTTCTCATCCACTTCATCCCTATTTTGCTGGACTTCGATTAACTGGTTTATTCTTCTGGTGACATCATTTGACTCTTCCTTCGCATCTTGTCAAAGATTCATTACGGGAAAAGCGAGATTTATAGGGAGTACCATATCAGTGCCGTACACCATTTGAAATGGAGACATCCCGATCGATTTTTTAGTGCCAATTTGATTTGCCCACAAAGCGTATTTCAGATTAACATGCCAGGCTTTCTTATTTTCAGTGAACACCTTTTTGATGATGGTGATCAGACTCTTATTCGATGATTCGACCAACCCATTTCCCCGAGAATAATAGGCCATGGAAAGTCCTAATACAATATTATACTTCTGACAGAAACTGACCATCTCCATGGATTTAAAGGCTTGGGAATTATCAATAACTATTTTTCGGGGACAACCGAATCTTGATAAAATGTTTTCTTATAAGAAGTTGATCACTACTGAGTCCGTAACATTCTGTGTCGGAATGGCCTCTACCCACTTTGTAAAATAGTCTGTGGCGGTTAAGATCCATTTGTGTTGCGCGCTGGACTGTGGATGGATCTCGCCAATGAAATCTAGACCCCATTTCTGGAACGAAGCTTTTGTTTTAACTGAAATTAAGGGTAGTGCAGGAAGATTTTGTTTGCCTGAGAATAATTGACAGGGGTTACAGGCTCTAACTTTGGTATTTACACTAGTAAACAATTTCAACCAATAGTATCCATCTCTCAGCATCTTATAGGTTGTTTCCCTCCAGGCATGGTTCCCTCCACACACCCCTTCATAAAACTCATTTATGACTTCCTCCGTTTCATATTAAATTAAGAAGCTTAGTAAAAATCCTAGAGGATCCTTCCAATATAATTGACCTTTAATGATGCAATACTTTACCGCATGTAGTTTCAACATCCTTGTTTTGGAAGGAGTCATATCACTTGGGCACTACAGAGTCAAGAGGTACGAAACAATGTCGCTATACCAAGCCGATGAAGAGAACTTTCCTTGAACCTGAGTCGCAGGTGTATGATCATCAAATTCTTCTATGTCTGGGAGATCTCTGTAGGATTGCAAGTGATTCATCCCAAGTGCCCTGAAGTTTGATTCTGCTAGTAGTTTTACTAAGCCTTGGCCTTTGACAAGTTTAGTTGGCTTTACCTCAAGATCAAATTCCTGAATCTTAGCTAGCCATTGACCTCTTTTTCTGTCACAATCCAGCTGAACTAATATGTCTTTAACAGAACTGGTCGGTACGTAGGAAATTACTTTGGAATGCAGTAAATAAGTTCTGAAAGCCTTAATGGCTTTCACCATTGCATATGCCTGTTTTTCCAGTATGTCATATTTCAACTCGACGTCTCTAAGAATTTTACTAAAAAACACTATTGGCTTCTTGAAAGATTCATTATTCTTTTGTAAAATCATAGATGCAATAGTGTGTTCGGAGGCGAATCAAAAATTCAAGAATTCTTTCATATAATTTGGGCTGGCCAACACTGACGCTTCCCCTATAAATTTATTGATGCGTTCGAAGGATACTTTAGCTTCGGTTGTCCATTTGACCTCGATGTATTTCTTGAGCATATCTGTAATCAGTTTAACAATTTCAACGAAGTTTGAAATGAATCGTCTTAAAAAATTATTTTTTCCTAAAAAATATTGGATTTCTTTTCTGTTCCTAGGAATATTGATTGTGTTAGCGATAAAAAATGCACTGATATTTTTGAAAGAATGATGCCTAATATTGTAGGGAACATTTGGCTAGCTTCCTGGGCTCCAAATGCAGATTTGAAAGCACCATTGGAAATCTTAGAATTTGTAGATGTCAATCGACTATTTAAGCATGCAAAACGGACTCTCCATGACTGAGAAATTTGATTTTTAAAAATCTGCGCTTTCACCAGCTAACCCATCTTGAATTTTGCTAGTTAGCTGATGAAAGCTCCGCCTTTCACCAGCTAAGGAGTGTATTTTTGGGTAAATTAGCTGGTGAAAGCCTGTCACGGACAGAATAGCTGAATTTTTGCCCAGATCGAGATTTTTTGGGTTTGAATGGTTTGAAACCACTTCAAATAGACAGTTGTTGAATTATCAAGTCTGATTCAAAGGCTAGTTTTGAGGGATAAGGTCAAAATGAGGTTTTTCAACTACATTTGGCATCTTGTCAAAGGCAAAATATCAAGGGTTTGAAGGCATATCATCCAATTCGAATTTTATCTTTGGAGGACCAAATCAAACAGCCTTGGGAGGCTAAAACTGCACTTCATCAACAATCTACTACTCTTAAGACATCATTAGATAGGACCTTTTCCTATTTTGTTTTGATTTTCCATATTTAGTATTTTAGATCCATTTTTATAGGATCTCATCCTACACTTGTTGTATTTGTTTTGATTTGACTATTTTTAGTAAATCTGATTCATCTTTCAAGGATCTAGATTTCATCTTGTAAGGCTATAAAGCCAAAGACATTTGGAGCACTAATGGGGAATCGAGGAGACATTTTTTGGCTATTGTACTAAACTCTTTATTCATAATAGAATCACAGTCCTCTTTTGTTTTCAATGACAGATTTTCTCATACTTTCATCATTCTATACTTTATTTCAGTTTAGCTCATCTTCTAAGAACTATTATCTTCTTATTAATCTCATGAACTTGAACTAAAGGTTTTCTTGCTATCCTGTATGACCCTGCACATTGTGCAATTGGTTATCTAGATTAGCATTCTTCATATCCTATTCAGATTTTGTTGTCTAATCATTGAGTTCTAAAAGCATTGTCTTATTCGAATGTATGAAGTGATCCTTTTCATTAGCTATTGAGTTATCCTATGGTTCCAAGCATACAAAATCTACCATATTCTTAAGTTACCAAGCATTCTTAGCCTACAACCCTAAGGAGTTTCTTGGAGTGATAACAGATTGTATCTATAAATTCAACCCTTTTCGGGTCAATTTTAATTCCTTCCTTGGATACTATATGGCCCAAGAGTTTACCTTCCTGCATTGCAAAATGGGATTTCTTGGGATTTAGGGACAAATCGAATTTTCGACATTTCTTGAATGTCCGTTTGAGGTGTACCAGGTGCTCTGCATCAGAGTTAGAGAAAATAGTTAAATCATCAAGATAAATCACAACAAACTTATCTCTCTCGCCGACAAAGGCGATGTCCATTGCTTGTTGGAAAGTGGCCCCTGCGTTCATCAGACCGGATGGCATTTTATCATACATGAAAGTACCTCATGGAGTGGTAAACGCGGCTTTTTCTTTATCATCTTCGTGGAATGCAATTTGATTTTAACTTGAAAATCCATCAATCATAGACATTATGTTAGCCCCGACCACCTTTTCCAGAACGTGATCCATTTTGGGGAGCGGATAATTATCTTTAAGGGATGATCTGTTCAAATTCTTGAAATCTACGCAGAGTCTGATTTCACCATTTTTCTTCCTGACTGGGACCAAGTTGGCTACCCACTCAAAGTATTTGAGTAGAACAATAATATTTGCATCCAGAAGATTTTTCACTTCCCTTTCTATTACAGGCAGAAGTATAGGGTTTATCTGTCTGCGTTTCTGCTTGAAAGGTTTAATGCCTTGCTTTAAAGGGATTTTATGTTCGATGGAAGTTTCTTAGTTCGTCGTAAGACCAAGAGAAAACATATTTGTATTTCTTGAGAAACTCAACATATTTACCTTTTATTTCGGGTGGAAGTTACTTAGATAATTTGACAACTTTTGGGGTTTCCTCAGTGCCTATATTACAATCTTCAACCTCTTCGGGCTTAGGTTGCAAAGTAGACTTTAGGGGGATATCATCATGATAAAATAATCTTTCCAAAGGAATCAGACCTTTAGGAATCTAATTGTTTTTCAGCACCAGCATGCGGTGATTAGAAATCTTATCTCGAAACTTTTGAGGATCTTCACCTTCCTGCATGATCCAAGATTGGTCATTCTGATTTTCCTGATCAATGTGTGTTTCAGAAAATTCATCTACCATCTCTAGAAATTGTTTGATCTGCTCATCATCTTCAAAGACCTACTAGTGTTGCACATTATTTGGTATCGAGGGCCTGTGCCTCATTTCTATGTGATACTTTAACTTAAGGACAATAGGTGGCCTAAAAACAGTAACTTCTTTTGCTCGAGAATTAGCTTGTTGATTCTCTATCCTGGGGATATGATGAATATTAAACGACAAGAAAAAAATTTCTATCAAATCCTAGGCACAATTTTTGTATGATCTTATCCTTGGATGCTTGGATTGATATTGTTGCCTTATCTATTTTACAATCAATTCTGCATCACCATAAACTATTAGTTTTTCAATTTTCAATTTTCTGGCAGCCTCTAATCCTAAGACTAGAGCTTCATACTCAGACACATTGTTTGTATAATCAATGTCCCACTATAATCTATATGAGAAGAGAATAATAAATTCATTTCCGGGTGATACGAACAACACTCCAACTCCTGCTCCTTCTCAAGAGGAAGCACAATCAAAGAACATTTTCCAAACTCCTACACTATTTACATCTTTATTTATTTTTTTCTGCTTTTTCTTTTTCTTCTTTTGTACAATTTTATTCTATACATTCATCGAAATCATCAGTAATCGATAATATATAGTTTCCCAAATCCTGATCGGTGACCTATACCAGATAGTTATTAGGGTTTTGTGTGTCACTTACAGTATATGCCAACCTTGTCTCTCTGTATAGATGGGTGAACTATCCATTGAAGATTGGGATCGTTTCATACGTCATGTCCAGTTGAAGTGATCCTCCAAGTTTAGCACCCCAAGACCTAGATAACAACATGCCATACTTTGCGGGGACATCAACAATGACTACATCCATCAGAATACTCTTTACTGGAATCTGTGCAAGATTAACTACCAAATCTGTAATCATACCAAGACATTTAAATTTTCTTGAATCAAAAGAATACTCTTGGTAAGGTCTAGTAATCTTGAGACCCAGTTTCTCCATAATAACTTTAGGCATTAACTTGTGGGAAGCCCCAGAATCCAACATACAATCATGGAGTAAGTGATCATGCACAGTCAGAGTAATATAAAAAGGAGCAACAAAATCCTTAGTATTTTCAATATGCGGACCAAACATTATAGTAGGTGTTTCATCTTCTAAATTAATAACACCTGCATGACTTTCAGCTTCCGAAAAATTTATCATCTTTGCAATTTGCTTTCTATACATTGGATTTTTCGCTAGTTCAAGGAGAGGTACATGAATTTTTATTTTATTAATTTCTTTTTCCAGATTGAAACTTCCAGATGACTTTTTGGCTTCTCTGGTTGGGATCTTTGTTTCTCTTTTTTTTTGGTCTATTAGTCTGTGTTGCTTTTGTTTCGGCTGTCTTTGTTTGGGCAACCTGTGTTTCAACTGTTTTCATTTTGGCAGCTTGCGTTTCATTGGATGGTTGAGCTGCCTCATTCATTTTACTTCTCGACAAGATCTTCTTTGGTTGAGCAATTGTAGAATTTTTATCTCTAGGCCTTAAATTATACTTCAGTTGTAACTCGACCACTATAGAGTCAACGATTCCTTGATAAGCATAATATTCCATATTATTTATGTTGTCATCATTGTTAAAAAGGGATCCTATGTCTAAAGATCTCTCATAATCTTGCCTTGTTAAGTGAGGTTCTTGATCATCATCGCTAATATTATTTATGTCTTCCTCTAACTCCTCAAAGTTTTGCATGTCGTCTCCCCGCATAAAATTTTCACTTTTAAAAGGGGCCTAAATCTTTTGATCTTCATTTTTGATAGGTCTTTGTTGAATTTTAGGGTTAGGATTCATCCTGAAATCTTTTCTAGTGAACTGATCAAGTTTGGCTTGGTCTAGTTCCATTCTAGAGATTTTATTTGACAATTCTTTGATTATCTTAGCCATGTCGTCCATTTTATCTTCTACAGTCCTCCCAGATCCAGAGGGTCCTGCTTGTTCCCTGAAGCGTTTAGGATCTTTGGTTCCTGTTTCAGCCTTGGCTTTTAATTTTCTAGATGCCATCATGTTTGACTCGATTTCGATGTCGTCGCCTTGCATTCCTACGAGAGTGACAAATATTCTTTCCCTCAAAAGTAGGAAAAAGTCAGGCTCAAAGCTCCTGCGAAAGTGACCTTTGCCACCGGTTGGGAGGGTTTAACTTCAATCGAGATCTTATGGTAGAGTTTGTTAAGCCTATGAGTAAAATTCAAGAAATGACTCATAACTCTTTTTCCTTAGGGCCCCAAACTCGATTAGATAATAAAGATGATCTTTCTTTTGTCCCCATTGTCTTAAAAAGGCATTTTCCAACTCATCATATGATCTTATAGAATTTTTCGGGAGCCCTCGGAACTAGGTTCTCACCTGTTCTTTGAAGGTTTGAACTAACAACCTCGAGTAAATGTATTCGTGTTCGATACCGAGAATGTCAACGAACTGATCAAATAAATCTATATGTTTAGTTGTGGTTAAGTCTCCTTCCCTTACGAATTTAGGTAATTTTTTCATGTAGTTTTCGGGTAAATCATGGAGGGGAACATGAACGACCAGGAGAGCGTATTTGGCCGCTACCTTGGCAAAAATCCGAGGAGGCGGACCTTGTTCACCACCTCCGGCAACACCTCCTCTGGCAGCAACCATCGAGGGTCTAGGAGATAAACTTTGGGAATTATAAAGGGGATTTTCAAAGATTTCGAGTGACCTTTCGGCTACTTCAGGATTTGACGAGGGAAGTTCTGGAGGTTGACCATCAGGGGATGGAAAATCTTAAAAAGGGGGAAAAGGAAAACTTGGGTTGGTTTCCTCAGACTTACAAGAGATATACACAGGGGAACCAGTAGGGGTTGAATCAGGGTATAAAATAAATTCCTCAGGGTTTTGAAAAAGTGAGACCTTTACTTCAGGAAGAGAGCTTATCGTAGGAATATCAATAAACTCGGGTATCGAAAGATATCTTTCACCTTTACTAGTAGAGGGGTCGGACAAATCAATTTCGGATTTTAATTCGGGAAAAACCACTTCGGGGTTTCTGAGTTTGACTTCAGGGTTATCAATAGATACCTCTCCGGAAAGGGTTTGTGAAGAATTTTCTTTCAGGGTTAGTTTTTCAAGAGGAACTTTAGAATTAGTTTGTGCAACTTTGGGTTGGTAAACCTTACTCGTTGACGAAGTGGTTTTTTTGATATATCCCCTTGGTTTTAATATCTTTTCGGTGTCTGATACAGGCATAGTATTCTTATCGTCTAGGTTCTTTCTGGTATTCTTTCGACCGAATGCCAGTTTACCTATGGTGGAGTCACCAAGTGAAAGATAAAAATTAGCCTTATTATCATATCCAATCTTTGTTTACTATCAAAGACAGAAACTTACCAATGTCTTTCTCCCAGGGAAAAATAACTTCGTTTCTCTGTCCCCGGCAACGAAGCCAAAAATATGTTGTTACTGAGAATAAACTTAAGGCTCAAAGAATAATGTCAAGCATCAGGAATAAAAGGAAAGTTTTAATTTTTTCTTTTTTCTACCTCAGTTATGTGAGAAAAATTCCTTAAGTTGAATTAACAATAATAGCAGCACAGAGGCTGTATTTCGTGTTTGAGTCAAAATTGAAAATATCGAATGTAGTGAGAGAAAAACATAAAGCTGTTAGACAAAGCAAGGCATCAATTACTGAAGAATCTTACTCTGTTATAGTAGAAAAAAATAGATGGTATAACCTTAAATGAAGCATAAAATGTAGTAATCCAAGTAGCTCACAGGTTTTGATTTACTCATAGCAAATATAGAGGAAAAATTGTTTGCTTAACAAATTACTAATTAAATATGATTGCAGTAGATGTCATACTAAATTGAAATCAAGTATTCATCAAGGAAATACATAAAGAGATGTTGAGATATGGAAGGACAGAAGAACACATAACCCAAACTGGACAAAATGTGGAATCCATGGTCTGCACTTGTACTAATTCTCAATGATGAGAGTTTTCTCAATTACATTCGGCAAGAAGAAACCTTTGTTAAGTCTTCAAACTATGTATTTATACAAAAATAATCTCAACTTGAAGCTGTTGGAATTCTCATAGCCTAAAATTGACAAATAATACAATATGCAAAACTGAAAGGTTTCATAATCATTTCCTTGGTCCATTCATCCACAGGTAGAGATGTTTTGTCTCCATATCCTCCAGCTCAGAAATAGCTGGCCTCTAATCATGACCTGTGTGAATGGTATGTATAGGTTGTCTCATTTATTTCTAGATGTGTTGGCTTTCCCATGTTTGACACACTGGATACATTTGCTTACTAACTGTACTACTAACATAGAAGGTTCTGTTGTTTCGTTTGCCTCGAAAAAGTACAGCTTCTTTTCTATATGGGGCAACTTATCCTGTATTCTCCTTGCTTCCAAAGATGTAGCTTGTAGCTGTAAACTTGGATTAACTATCCATTTGTTAATCTGGATAAGGTCGATTTGTTTCAATTGTTGGATGGTCATTCGAGCTTCTTCTATGCTTGTCTTAGCATTATCTTGATTTTTCGCTATGTCAATCTACCCCAGGGCCTCATAGATACTATCTCTTTCAACGTCCAGTAACCCTTTGTCAAGTGAAGACAATGCTTCTTCGCAAGCTTTATTTACTTCCCTGGATAATCTTTTGCTTTCAGCCAGGTTTGTCTCCCAGGCCTTCAAGATGATGTCACCTCGGGTTTGCTCGAAATGAGACAATCAAGGGATCTCTACTACTTCATCTTTCGTTGCTATTATAATGGCCTCTTGGAACTTAGCCCGAGCTGCAGTGGATTCTCTCTTCTTAATGTAAATGTTATTTAGAGAAAGGTCCGCCACCCGCTAACAACTTTGAACAACTTCTACTTTCGTGAAAAGATCTTGTTGGGATAATTTCAGCTTCTCGTGCACTTCTAATGCTTGAGCTTGAAAAGTAACCACCTCTACTGTTGTAAATTCCACTAAATCTATTTTGAATTGTAGTTGTTTGATCAACTCTTTCTGTTGAATGGCCTTTTCTTTATTGGCCTGTGAATTTTTATGCATTTCATCAAGGCTAGTTTTGAGTTGTTGAATATGATGTCTGTCATTGGCTCTAATTTGTTCAAAACTTTGATTCATATGATCTCTTACCTCTTGTTCGGTGGTTCTCATCTGGCTTTGCAACTGCCTTACTAACTGATTTCTCTGCTTCAGCTGCTCTGCTAGATTTTCTACTAAATATTGATTGGTCGTGGCAAAGATACCCAATGAGCCCGCCATTTCCCTAGCAAAATCTGTATCATCATGGCCTTGTCCATCATACAACATCCTCTGCCTTTTTACTGTTGCACCATCCTTTTATGCGTTTCTCTTTTAACTATAGACCTCCTCTTCTTGTTGAAAAAGAAGTCGAAAGGAGGCATTTCTTTAGCTGAAATCAGAGTAAGGTTTTCTATAAATACGAATTCAGTGTTTGGATTCCCCTTACTGGACTATAAAGATGTTAAAGACATAATAGGGCTACCTATTTCGGTGAACTGTGGTTGCTCTGTTGTGTTGGTAGCTTATTTGTTTGGTATGGACGGAGGTGTATCCTGTCCCTTTTTTATCAAATCTTGAAATTGAGCTTTGGCTTGATCGCCTGGTGGATTTGACAATGCAATATCCTCCTTCTGCGTTAAAACTTCAGCTTTCTTCGAACTTCCTTGAATGTCTTGTTCACTGGGCCCTCCTATTTCTAATCCCTAAGTTGTAAATTCCTGTGTAGATGGAGATATATGGGTTTCTCCCTGTAAAAATTTAGGCAAAACATTTCTTCCGTGTCTTTGGAATTTGTATAAATCGACTAATTGATTTGGAGCCAAAGTTCATACTTTGCTCAACACTTCCATGTACGACCTTGCTCCCCGGAATATTTTATCTTGTGAGGAATTTTCATGCTCATATTTCTTTAGATTGTATAGGACCAGGTGATTTCCCACGATTTTCTAGGGATCGTGCTTCTTGAACTCAATATTAACCAGCTTAATGTCTTCTAGGGTCGCAGCATCTACTTTCGAGTGGTCGAAATCTAACAATGTGAACATACCAATCTGCAAAGGGAAGGTTGGCCATACGTTTTCTGCGCTACTTTTAATTCTTTACTGATCCCCCCTATCATAGTTTGATATGCTACCTCTTGGCACACCAACCGATCTGGTTGAAGCTTTGGTAAAGCATGCGGGGGAACTAAACATCCAAAAACCCTGATGTAGGAAAATTGTTTCTCAATATACTAGTCTGTTATTTTCCCTAGGTTGGCAACGATCCTGTCTGAAATCCTGGGAGCCGAGCAACTGTAGAGGGTGATATGCATCGTCACCACCACATAGTGACAGATTTCATAGAAGAAATCTTTTGCTTTATCCTCCCACAGCTTGGAGTGATAGAAATGTATGGGTTCAGCACTCGTTGGAGTCCAACTGCAACTCATCATAGGAAAAGGCGTCATAAAACAAATGTCATCCATAATGTAAGCTGACATGTAGAAAGGGGCAGGTTTCCCTTTGCCTTCAACGACTCATACTCTATGATTTCCTTGGCCATATTGTTCGATAATATCTTGGCCCAGTCGAAGGAATATCCTTTTGCCGCTTCATGCATGATTGGTACCCAGGCCAACAAGAAGTGAGAGGAGTCATTCCTCCCAAAAAGTCTACATAACATCATGGCCACATAAAACCTATGGGAGTTTAATGATGTTGTGGCATATATGCCATGGGTGTCTACTCTGAATTTCTCAGGGAGTACCCACCAGTCCTTGATTAAGTCAGGGTATTTCTTTTCATATTGCGTGCACTCTTCTTTTTCGAAATCCATTAGGAAAGCGGCGTTGTAGTTGTATTTGAAAACTGGGGACAGTTTGTACATTACCTATAAATGATCCGGTCAGAAAGATCCAACAACCACTTTCTGTGAATTATAGATGATCCTGGTCGAGACGTCAACATTCTCCAGATCCCATCCTATCATGTCACTATACGGCATGAGCCTTGGTTGTGCAGCTATTTTATGCAGCTCTGATTGAGCTATATACTTGAGCTTCGTAGCATGGGTTTATGTTACCTCATCGCCCGAATCCTCTAGGCAATTAATCAACTCATATTGTAGAATATAAAAGACCTGTGCCCAGGATTTCATGGAATCGATAACTCTTGGAGAGGTGTCTGAGAGGATATCTGTTTTCGGGCTCACACTCTCACCAGCTGCTTTACCCATTTTTCGCGGCACCATGATATTAGCGAGTTTAGAACTGTGTTATCATGTTACAAGGGAACGCATTAACTTCTTAGCTTGCTAAAACTTGTTGTTCTACGAGAATGCAAATGAAATTCAAAATCATATATCCTTATTCACCTTAAGTGTATTGATTTATGAATACCTTTTATGACGATGCATTCATTTACTTTAATGAAAAAAATCTAGGCGGTGATCTGTGATCTTATTTGGAATTATGTCGTGGAGCCGTAATTAATGCCATTAATACTGGAGGTTAGCGATTGAGACCTTGTATAAATGAGATTTGAAATTTCCTGAATGGTGGTTTAATGAAAACTTAATTGCGAGATAATCTTGTTTAACTCATTAATTAATCGTGTTTTAGTGTTAATTGTTTCAGGTATTCAAACTTCACGATTTTTGGGTATAGCTCAAGATGAAATCTCCAAACTTCGAAATGACAAAACGATTAATTAATGTTAATCAATTTTTAGCTTTAATTAACCTCATTTAAGTTTGAAGTACTTCGGGTGTTCGGACTTTGGGATTTTGATAGTAGCTCGAGACAGGATCTTCGAAACCCGATATTGCGAAGTGATGAATTATTCAATAATTAATTTTTGACTTTAATTAACCCGGTTTAGTGTTTAATGTATTTCGGAAGTTCGGGCCTCAATGGTTCACGATGCGATGGATGGCGAATATCCGAACTCTGAATATGTGAAGTTATTAATTAACCTTTTAATCAAGATTAACTTATTTAATTGTGGTTTAGCTTTTTTGGCATTTACATGCTTCGTGTATCGGCAAAACAACTTTATTGGATTTTCGACATGCCATTACCCTTAGTGAGGTGTTAAAGCTTAGGAAGGTATACGTGTATGGTGACTAGGATCTGTCAAATGATTTTCGCGTATCGGGGTTTTGAAGGTGTGACATGTCGAAATGCCCGAGGCACAAAACTCCAAAGCAGTCTCTAGTGGTTTGACCTTTTAATAATCAGGCGGCTCCAAAAACTTGGGGAAAAAGGGATCGTTCGATCAAATGAAAACTTCATCAACGGTGAGAATCAAGCGTGTTTTATTCTTATTTTAACTGTGAATGAAATCTATTTAAAATCTAAAGTTTAGAAATATATATGTGTTCCAACAAACACTATGTTCACATACAACATAATTTAGTTAATAGTTACTTAAATATAAATTTTACAAAATTATATTAAATTTTGGAGGACTATGGGTTTTTAATGAGAATTTAGTTATATAAATTTTAATCTCTTTAATTATGTTATTTGTAAATGAAATTAGTTCAATTTTGTATTTTATTTTTATTTTTATTTNGCATGAGCCTTGGTCATCCAGCTATTTTATGCAGCTCTGATTGAGCTATATACTTGAGCTTCGTAGCATGGGTTTCTGTTACCTCATCGCCCGAATCCTCTGGGCAATTAATCAACTCGTATTGTCGAATATCAAAGACCTGTGCCCAGGATTTCATGGAATCGATAACTCTTGGAGAGGTGTCTGAGAGGATATCTGTTTTTGGGCTCACGCTCTCACTAGCTTCTTTACCCATTTTTCGCGGCACCATGATATTAGCGAGTTCAGAACTGTGTTATCATGTTACAAGAGAACGCGTTAACTTCTTAGCTTGCTAAAACTTGTTGTTCTACAAGAATGCAAATGAAATTCAAAATCATATATCCTTATTCACCTTAAGTGTATTGATTTATGAATACCTTTTATGACGATGCATTCATTTACTTTAATGAAAAAAATCTAGGCAGTGATCTGTGATCTTATTTGGAATTATGTCGTGGAGCCGTAATTAATGCCATTAATACTGGAGGTTAGCGATCGAGACCTTGTATAAATGAGATTTGAAATTTCCTAAATGGCGGTTTAATGAAAACTTAATTGCGAGATAATCCTGTTTAACTCATTAATTAATCGTGTTTTAGTGTTAATTGTTTCAGGTATTCAAACTTCACGATTTTTGGGTATAGCTCAAGATGAAATCTCCAAACTTCAAAATGACAAAACGATTAATTAATGTTAATCAATTTTTAGCTTTAATTAACCTCGTTTAAGTTTGAAGTACTTCAGGTGTTCGAACTTCGGGATTTTGATAGTAGCTCGAGACAGGATCTTCGAAACCCGATATTGCGAAGTGATGAATTATTCAATAATTAATTTTTGACTTTAATTAACCCTGTTTAGTGTTTAATGTATTTCGGAAGTTCGGGCCTCAAGGGTTCACGATGCGATGGATGGAGAATATCCGAACTCTGAATATGTGAAGTTATTAATTAACCTTTTAATCAGGATTAACTTATTTAATTGTGGTTTAGCTTTTTTGGCATTTACATGCTTCGTGTATCGACAAAACAACTTTATTGGATTTTCGACATGCCATTACCCTTAGTGAGGTGTTAAAGCTTAGGAAGGTATACGTGTATGGTGACTAGGATCTATCAAATGATTTTCGCGTATCGGGGTTTTGAAGGTGTGACATGTCGAAATGCCTGAGGCATGAAACTCCAAAGCAATCTCTAGTGGTTTGACCTTTTAATAATCAGGCGGCTCCAAAAACTCGGGGAAAAAGGGATTGTTTGATCAAATGAAAACTTCATCAACGGTGAGAATCAAGCGTGTTTTATTCTTATTTTAACTGTGAATGAAATCTATTTAAAATCTAAAGTTTAGAAATATATATGTGTTCCAACAAA
>JZKD02S1941238.1:0-13492 GCA_000966675.3 Picea glauca
TAAAGAAACAAAACTAAAGTGCATAAGGAAATTAGAACCAAAATCAACCAAACAATTGACCAATATTCATGCCACCAATGGATAGATTGTATTTGTGAGAAAACACCAAAGAGAAAGGGAGAATTATGGGTCCCCTCTTCCTCCAAGGGAGGGCTCTTGAATCCCCTATGTGAGAGCTCTTCTTACAAATGGAAAACTAAAAATGAAATGGTGAAGAAACATAAAGCTCATTCCCTCAAGAGGTGAGGTGAATAACTCAATGAAATGATGCTAGTATGCTTCAAGAAGGAAATAGGTTCATTGTAAGAGAATAGATGCAACATAACAATACAAATAAATTCTTGAAAATATAGTGCACCCATGGATTCTTTTTATAGTAAGTCTTTGAGGCATTATCCAACCAGTCTTTAGTGTGAACAAGGGGCCCTTTAGGGCACCCTGAAGTCTTTGAACAACCCCCCACTCGGATTCAGTTCGGATTTGAGGGTGAAATTGACTTGGGAGATGAACCTGAAGTGGGTGGGAGGCCGACCAGAATCATAAATGCACCGTTCTCAGGTGTGCGTGGCTTTTTGCGTACACAGTCGCACATCGAGCGCTTGTTTACTTTTCCTGTGTTTTCGACAAGAGCATGTGCGTGCACTTCCTTTATATTCTGAGCACATGTTGATTTTATAACTAGTTGTATAGTTTGTGCCCTTTGGAAATACATTTTTTGAGCCATGAATGAACTAATAGGTGTTTTGGATATGATGGATTACTGTGACCATTTGCAGATGAAATTTCAGTGATAACAGATGCCCCATGATGTGTGAGGTTAGGAGCATATGTATAGCCAAAATACATCAATGTTTCTTCTACTGAGAGTACCATTGTAAGAAAGAGTGTTGAGAGGAATTGCAAGAGAGACCCATTGGAAGGAGAGGGGAACCTGTGGGACCCAAACCTTTCTCTAGGTGTGGAAAAATAAAAACTGTATACAACCAAGGAGGGCATGCCCCCTGCTCATGTAATGTAACTCAAATGTGTAAGACAGTAACTGAAGCTGTATGTTGATGTAGATAAATGCAGCCCCCTCCGGGGCGGTTTGATCATGGCAGATGAAAATTCTGATGGTGAATCATACTTTGAAAATAGGCGATGACACCTATGAGAAGTGTCGATGATTCGTAGGCATTGATAGACCAACAATTTTCCGAGGTCTTCGACTAGTATAAAACAACTGAAATAGTCGAAAAGTAAGACCCACCGTAACATGAGATTGTGTTGGAGTCGAATGTTATTGGGGTCAATGACGAAAAAGAGCAATGATGGTTCTCCATGTGCTATATGCGTCTCCTCATTGTAAAGGTAATGAGAGTCAAGATACTGTCGCCCTTCTGGAAACTTTGTTGATGTCGACCAAAAGGGAGACACGACTCCAATAAGCAAAGGGATTCAAGAAATATACGGGATGATATCAGGAACTGATGAGGAACATGGACGGAGTCAAGGTGTGGTGAGACTCATGACTGCTCTTGGTTGGTGATATGTGTGAAGTATGAGTGGAAGAAACCATGAAATTGGACCTAGCGTCAGGGGGACGACTAGACGTGGGGTTAAATTGTGCCAAAGGCGTGACAAAGTGGAAAAACTCAGAGATCGGTGGTACCTGGACTGTGGGATACTCGAGGTTTATGGAAGATGTCGACAAGAGTAATAATGTAAAGGAATTCCCTAACCAAGGGAAACAAGGGTTGCTTTGCTGGGAAAGGAAGTTCACTAAAGGACACAACAAAAATCTATGTAAATGTTGAAAATAAAGGTTTTGTACAATTACCGAATGAATAAAGAATAAGTTGGGTAAACATGTAGATACAAAAATAGGCGCCCTAGTGCAAGGTGGCTTGGCCTGTGAGGGCGCAAGTTGTATGAAGAACTGGTGGAGGGTGGGGCCCCATGGGTGGGTTTTTGTATGAGGCAAATGAATGGAGGGAAATTTGCAGATGGGAAAACTGATTGTGGATGAAATGGAAGGTTAATGATACTACAGGGGTGTAGTCCAATTGAGACAATGATGAGAAATCCTGGGAGTCCATTGGGAAAGCTATCATAATGAGGAGAAGAAGTATGTCGCTGATTCTCGAACATGCGTACGAATATCGGGACTCCCATCCCTAGGGGTTGAAAGAAGCATGAGTCTCAAAGTGCCAAAGGCGATAATGAATGGGACAACTCATGTGGGGGAGAATGCTACTAGGTGACAATACTTTAAAATGTAGCGGAGGTGATAGTACTGCAGAGCTAGATGTGAGGGTCCTACAGGAAAATGTCAGAGGGTGTGATTGGGAGATGCAATTGGTATTCAAAGGGAATGACTACATTCTAGTGTCAAGCCTTTATCTGCAGGGGCTGTGTTGATTTGTGGTGACCTAGAACCTGCACACATAAAAAAAAAAATACCCAATGTGAACAATATCTGAAGATACTGTGATCGATATATATATATATATATACATTTTTATGACATCTGTGATGTTCACATGTGATGATGTTTTGTGATTCCTTTTGATGATGTCTAATCTATATGCTGTGACATACTTTTGATGATTTATGTATGTGTAATGGTGTCTTGATGTAATAAATGCCAATCTAACACTAGGTTAGCCATATTATATGCTATTTTATTGAATTGTCGTGGAATATGTGTAAATGTGATTGAATCAAAATGTCGAGATAACAATCTAACTTTCAGGTATTTTCAAAAGAGGAAATGATCATGGAAACGTTCCACATTGTTGAGCTGCAAGACGACAAGCTGGGAATCTAGTAAGATGCTAAGGTGACAAATATGGCGGTGACTAGCCTCGACAAGGAGGTCAATGAAGGCTGTGTATTTTTCTTGGTTGTTGGTGGCTGAGCCAAAAAATGTGCTGCTGGAGTGGAACAATTCATGTGAGGAGGTATAGAGGGCCTAAGAGGTCGAGGCGAGATTATATGTCCATCGGCTAGCTCCATTAGTGTAACCGATGTGGTAGGCTGATGGAGGAGACATATGTCAATAAGACGAATCGTAGATCAGACATAAGGCATGAAAGGAATAAAATAAGACTAAAAACTCTACAAATGTGTACAAAAAAGAAAAATCCTATTGTAGAGAGACTACGCTCAAGCGTAAAACATTTTTAAGTACAACCCGTTGATGGGTTCTTTGAGATGATAGCCTTCAGGGGAGGCCAGGATGTAGGCTCATTTAGTGAGGCAATGTTGGAATATGTAGGGTCCATGCCATAGTGACTCAAATTTTCCATGGCCAAGGGTATTATGAGTGATATCCTAGGCAAGGATGAGGTCGCCTTTATTAAAGGAGTGAAGGTTGACATGGAAGTCAAAGGTGGCCTTCGACCATTTTTTAGCTGCCTCATTGTTCTGTAAAGAAGACTGACGGTCTTCATCTAGTGAATCTAAGTTCGGCAAGCGCTGCTCCATTGGAGCAGTGTCAAGTAAAATCTCGATGGCGGTACGTAAAGTGGGAATTTCACACTCGATGGGGAGAGTGGCTTCGACCCCATGGACAAGATGAAATGGTGTAAAACCAGTGGCAATTTTAACTACCATGCAATAAGCCCATAGTGTTGAAAACAACATATGATGCCAATTGGTCTTATATTTGTTGACAGTACGTTGCAACATGGTTTTAAGGACCTTGTTGACTGCCTCTACCTGTCTGTTGGATTGAGGGTAGTAGGGTGAGGCGAACTCATGAGAGAAGCCTAACTTTGAGGAAAGTTCAACGAAGAGCTCATTCTCAGTGTTTTTCGTGATCAGAGACTAGATGTAGTGGTAATCCTAAGAGGGTAATGACATGGTTAAAGAAAAAATGCACTACAGTGTCAGTGATGTTGTTGAAGGTAGGCATGGCTTCGACCCATTTGGTGAAGTAATCGACTGCCAAGACAATGTATTTGTGTCCATTGCTATATGGAGGGTTGCAATTCATGAAGTCAATGCCCCATTTGCAAAAGGGCTTGGAAGTGATGACAGGGTGTAGAAGAGGAGGTAGTGATCATGCTTTGTTGGCATAAATCTGGAATTTGTTGCATCGCTTCACAGCGTGGATGTAGTCATGAAACAAGGTGTGCCAGAAGTAGCCCACTTGAATGATTTTTAGGGTGGTGGACATCCTTGAGAGGTGGCCACCACAGGCACCGCTGTGGAAATCATTAAGGACTCTGTCAGCTTCATCGATGGTCAAACATCAATGGAGTACGGTGTCAACCCCTCATCGATATAAGATGTCACCGATAAGGAGATATAAAGGGGCCTGATGGTGAATGCGTCGATGATCATCTTGGGAGATATGCGTTACAAAATTCTGTGTGCGAAGGTAGATGAGGAGGTTTCTGTACTAGGGTTCATTCCAGGGGATGTAGAAGAGGTGTTCGTCGGGAAAATCCTTTTTGATGGGTGAACTTGTAGAATATGAGGGAAATGCCATAATGAGTTCGACGAGAATGAGTGCTTTCTTTATTTTGGGAGTTGAAAGCTCTAGGTTGTACTCCTGAAGGATGATGATCCATCGAGCAAATTTGCCGACGACTAAGAAAGTACTGGATGGGGTTGGAATCTACCATGACTTTGGTAGTGCGAAGAAAGATATAATGACGCAGTTTCTGGACTGGGAGGAAAACTGCAAGGGCAAGTTTATCTTCATGATTTTACTTCAGGGGTGGTCCTGAAAGGTTTTTACTAATATAGTAAATTACATGCTTGCGGACATCATCCCCTAGTTGGATGAGAAATCCTCCTACTGATATGACTAAGGATGAAAAGTAGAAGATATAATCACGATCATAGTCGAGGGGACTAATCAATGGGACATTAGAGAGCATTGATTTTAAATCATCAAAAGTGGTTTGGGCATGTTCATCCCATCGAAATGGGATATCATGTCGCAGTAGGCGAAGTAAACCGCATGCGTGAGTGGCGTAATATGGGACAAAGCATCGTAAAAAGTTAGCTTTGCCTTGTAGGATCTATAGTTGGCGTAAATTTCGTGGTGGTGGAATTTCTGTGATGGCTTGAACCTTGAGGGGGTCCACTGTGATGCTGTGTTGGGAAATGATGAACCCAAGGAGGCGTCCGGTGGTGAAACAGAATACACACTTGAGGGGGTTCAAGTGGATATTGTATTGTTGACATCATTGAAGGACGATCCGTAAGTCATATATATGTTGAGTTCGTTTCTTGGATCGAGTGGTGAGTTCGTCCAAGTAAGCGAGGATGATGTGCATGATATCATGGAAAACATAGGTCATGGCTTGTTGGAATGTCACATCGACATTCTTGAGTCCAAAAGGCATGACACAGTATGCAAAATTACCCCATGGGGTAGTGAATGCGGTTTTATATTGATCTGTTGGATGAATCTGAATTTGATTGTAGCCAGAGAACCCATCCATGAAGGACAAGGTCTCATGGTCGACACAATCATCAATAATTTGGTCGATGAAAGGCGTTGGGAAGTTGTCTTTGGGACATGCGTGATTGAGATATCGAAATTCAGTGCAGATGCAAATACTGCCCTATTTTTTGTTGACAGGGACGGGGTTGGAGACCCATGACGTGTATGCTATGGGGTATATGAACCCTCCAATGTGTAATTTGTCAATTTCGGCTTTGATAGATGTTTCTTTGGATGGGTGTAGTGGGAATTTCTTTTATCGTACAAGGGTGATATCTGGCCAGGTGTTGATGCGATGTTTGACGATAGAAGGATCGAGGCCATGCATCTCCATATAGGGCCAGGCAAAAATATCCCGGTGTTCCTGAAAGAGAGATTTATAAGCTGTGAGTTCTTCAGGGGAGCATGCAACGCCAATGGTGAGTTCCTCTATGATTCCAAGTTTGATGGAAATATCAATTTTGACAATGGGGGAAATGTTGGCCATGTTGTCTTCTTCAAAATCATTGAGGGCCAGGATAGGGTTATTGAACCAGTCGATATGCCTAGATGGAATGAAATATTTTGTTTTGATTGTGCATATGGAGGCTTGAATAGGAGGGTCAAAGGATTTTGGTGAGAGAAAGAGTGCTCTATGATGGAGCGTATTCCATGGGAAATCAGGTGTAGTTAGTTCCTCGAGGATATCTTCGTCGCAGTGGAACTGGCGAAAATATAGGGGATCCAGGGGAGTAACATTGGTGGCTGTCAATGTGTGGTTATATTCAGGTGGTGAATATGTAGAGGGGGTATCACAATGATGGTGTGATGGTGTGATTGACATAAACCAAATGTCTAGATATCCTGGGTTAAAAATTGTGGTCGGCCGTAAGATTTCCTGGGGGAAATGAACCAAAGAATTGGGGGGATTTGGGGAAAAATCCTCATACAGGCTATCCATGAACCATGGAGGAGTGGGAAGTGCCTCCAAATTAGGAGAGATAATATGAAAAAAATATGGAGATGGAGTAGGGGGAATCACTGGCATTCCAGGAAGTGAGGTGGGTGGAGGATTTTGAATAAGGGCCATTTGACGACACCTGTATTCAATAATCGTAGGACA
This sequence comes from Picea glauca, assembly GCA_000966675.3. Taxonomy (NCBI): domain Eukaryota; kingdom Viridiplantae; phylum Streptophyta; class Pinopsida; order Pinales; family Pinaceae; genus Picea; species Picea glauca. The sequence goes on from JZKD02S1941238.1 coordinate 6,546, forward strand.
CTGGTACGTGAAATGATCAAGTGATTCAAAAAGAGAGAAAGGGAATCTCATCCATTCATTGAATTAGGTCATGACATAATGGATGTCAATGACATGGGTACTTGATGACACAAATGGAGGGGGTTCTTGCTGAAATCTTTGGCGTACTTCCGTTAGCGTCTGTTGAAACTGAGGTAGCGCAGGGAAATGGTGGGTGTAATGGCCATACTATGAACATATGGAACATGCGAATTTGGTTCACAACCCTTTGCTACCTATAGTAGGGGACATGGTGGTATTACTAGGTGTGCTTGGTGAAGCGACAAACGATGTGGTCGCTCGGGGGAGTTGGATCAAATTGCGTAACTCAGGAAGAGATGGACATCTGTTTGTGGGGTGGCCTTATTTCTCACATAGTATGCAAGGAGGTTGAACTCAGGGAGGAAGGGGAGTGGTGGGATATTTTTTCTTCCATCTACCCCTATTCGTCACGGTGGTGCTGGTGAGTGGGGTGGTAGGTGGTGAGGTTAGAGTTAGTACTGGATTCTGTATCGGGATTCCCTCTGTTTGGGGAGGGAGGGATGGTTGAGGAACCATCGTAGGTGGGTGTAGATACCATACGCGAATGGAAAGTACCGTGCTGTGAAGGGTAAGCATTGAGGCTACCTAATATTTTACTCCCAGTGGGGGGTAGAATAAAGGGATTTGAGTGATGGCTTGGGGTACTATCTCCCAAACTGATATTTGACCCTGGGGGAGAGTTAAATCGGGAATAAGTGGTGTTGTAGAGTTATCAGGGAATTCTTTAGGTAGGCGTTCTGCGACTAGTGGGACATCAGGGAGTGGAGAAGCCTCGATGGGAGGAATGGTATCTCTAGTTTTAGTTCCATTGGAATATATGACACACACTTGAGATGAGGGGTGTATGAGCGAGGGTGCTCCGTGGTATGTCCCCAACAAGGATGGATACTTGAAAATTCTATTGCCCATATCTACGAGTGGGTAGGCATCGGAATGATTGTGGACAAGAGGTAGGATGTTATCGATGTTGGAGGAAGGGTTAGGCTCATAATGTGAAACTTGGTCAATGGTGATGATCTTCCTGTTGTGGGGGAACATCATCATAACACAAAAGAGGGTACATCCTTCATAGCGTACATGTAGTTACGTCCAAACAAGATATTGTAATCGAGCAGGGTGTCGATAAACTCAATGTCAATAAGGATGGTTTTTCCCCCGAGTTCAATGGGGACATTTTAAAAGAGCCCTTCAGGAGAGGAGGGTCGCCCATCATAAGATCTCAAAGTGATGGTGGATGGGATTAGCTCAGGGGAGCCGAGTTTCCGCCATACAGTTTTGGACATGATGCATGCAGATGAACCTTCATCAATAATACATAGATGAACTGTGATCTTATGAGTTTTGACTGGTATTTGGAAAGCGACCAAAGTGGGGAGATGGGGTTCCCCACAATCTAGATCAAATGTGATGAGTCGAGTATCAACAGGGTTGACTGCCCCCAGGGCGGAGAGAAAGGATTTCTGTTTAGTGGGGCAGGTTTGAAGGACCTTCAAGACTGACATGGCTGCTGGAGATTGTGCCAAGTCATCGACTAGACTGTAATTGTGTGCCACCCTTGCCTCAGGGTTGTTGACATTCCATCGTAATGGGATGCGAGGAATACAAAGGGGTGGTTTAGTGTTAGGGCGTGGAATTATCAAAGATGGTCCGGTTGTAACTAGAACTGCTTTCGAAGTGGTGGGAGTAGATTCAGGGGGTGCATTGTATTGACGACTGAAAATTTGTAGAAAAAATTCTTCTTCACTAGTGAGGAGGATATTGCGATCTGCTAGATTTCCAAGGTTTTGATATTGTCCTATCTGTGGTGGGGTAGGATGCATATCCTATTGGGTATTCATCACCCCTTGGTGTGGAATAGGGTTTTGCAACACAACCAGGGGTGGTTGTTGCACATACTGTTGTGGGGCTTGTTGAGGGGTAGGCGATGCTGGGGGACGCAACGCATTTACCAAATCTTTCATCCATTTGAAGTCAAAAATTTGGGGGAAATGGTGAGTGTAATGGACATACTCACCACAAAGGGCACAAGGGAAGTTCGTCCGAAGGTTTTTGTTGTTTTTCTGCCCTTGGTGTTTGTTTTTATTTCCCTCTTGGGGGTTCTGGTTCCCTTGATTCTGGATGCCCCCAGTGGGTTGGTTTTGTTGTGGGTTGTTTCGCCCTGGTCCTGGGTTATTATTGTTTCGGGTTTTCCCTTTATTTTTGCATGATTCGACTGATGGGCCGGATTTTCCATATTCATTTGTTCAAAACTTTGAAATTTCTGAATGGGAGAGGGTTGAACAAAGTTAACCCCAATGTGTGATTTTCGTTGTGGAGGAGAAATGGGCTGTGGAGGACTAGGGAAGGGAAAGTACATATTATTTTGTGGTGATTACCTATAGGGTGCATAGGAAGGCATAGTGATTTCATTGGTGCTCAGGGTGTAATTTGAGGTGGAGGGGGTACCATAACTTGGATGAACAACCATACACATCATGGGTGTCGATGCAAGTCCACTCATGGTTGGGAGGCAAACAATTGGGTATGGCTATTGATAAGGGGGATGAGGATAATAAGGGGGTCCTCTATATATCGGTGTATTTTGGGGTGTACCGTATATAGATGGGGGTTGCATGCATATATTGTGGTGTGTTGTGGTACCAATCAATCCATCCGCTGACTGAGACATCCCAGGTTTTTCCTGGCCGAATGGTATAGGTCTTGGGGCATCATGTAGTACTGTGTATAAGTATCTTGACTGTGCATAAATGAGGTCGTACTATTGGGCCTTGCTGATGGATTCCTCTTCATATTGGGGGAAGGTGGAGGCCACATCTTTGTCAAGGAGGGGGACAAGTGATATGAGAAACCAATCAAGGCATTTTTGCTTGGTGGTTTCTGCTTTTCATAAACAATGTTTTAGACACCATTCATGAATGTGGTCAGCGATATGTGTGGCTGAGGTTTGTTTAAACTCAGAGAGTAGTTCAAGACTATTTTCATGGTGGATTGGTAGTTGAGAGAAGGTAAAAAATGCTTTGGCCAAGGATTCAAAATTCACATGGGACTCTGATTTTTCATCCATGTACCATTTGGGTGACGGACTTGCGAGTGTGCATTGAAATAACCTTAATCAGACGGAGTCATCCATGATGTTGTTTGAAGAGAACCATAAGTGGAAGGTCATGATATGGTTGGCGGGATATTCTCCCGCCTTTCCTTCAAGCTTGGGAATGTCCAAAGGTAGTTTGGTAGGCATTACAGGCGATGTAGGGTCGTGCAATATAGGATCATTCGTGAGTTTTCTCAAATCCGATATGTTAAGGGAGGCCAAATATGGCATCTGGAGTGGCGGTGGAGGATTGGTTCCAACCATTGCATGAGTAGGTGGTATACCTGACCCTATAGGGGATTTTAGTGGGGATGTACTTATCCCTTGAGAAGAAGTGTACCCTCCGCCTCCTTATGAAGGAGAGCTAGTGGATGGATGAACTTGGGAAGTGGACCTAAGTAAAGTGGAACCAAGAAAATCTAATCCCAATATAGTAGCACTATTGGCACAGGGGCAGACCTAGGGTTCAATGCTTCAACAACGCACAAGCTAAACCCTAACTACCGACCCTTTCGGCAACACCTGCGAAGCAGATGAAGTCCCACCTAAGGTAGAGGCAGGGGTGGTTGCAATACTCAAGCATCTACAACCTAGATAGGACACATATATGTGATTACAACACTTAACATAGCACTTAGAAATTAAAATTCATCATTATTTAACCCTTAGTCACATTGAAGGAGAAAACCCTAATTACAACAAAATGGAGTATTCAACAAGATCTAATACATCCAAGCACTTAGCATATAGAAATAGATCAGATCTAGCATTCATTCACATTACTAAGCACTAAGCTATTATATCAGATGCATCTAACATATATCACTGCACTAAGCATAAATCACATCAATAACATAACAACTATAATTCACAAAGCAACCAAAACACATGATATACGTGGTTCACCCCAGTGTGGGGCTACGCCCACCAAATCTTCTCTTATTTATTGTCTTCTTTCAATATTATATAAGCATAGATCCACAAAAAATCACTCTTCATAGGACAAGAGATCTACGTGCACCTCGCCAGACCCTCCTTCCCCGAGCTAGGTTACAACACAAAGCCTCTTTACAATCACTTGCACTTATGTTTGCAAGTTCTCATGCACACAGTATGCACAAAGGTAACTCAACCACATAGATCCAATTAATCAATTGCACTCAACATAATATAGCACTTAGCACCACTTCTCTCTTAGACCTAGTGTTATATTTCTTACATCACCTAGATTTCTATTTATGAATTACAAAAGGGGCCAAGGGATGGGTAAACCCATGGGCCAACATCCCATACCCATTGCATAAACCCTAAAACCATAAATGCCCTAAGAAGGGGTCGATATCCCACGATCTCCTCTTCACCTTGCACTCTGCCTTCGACCAACCTGTTGAAGTCCCAAAACTGGTCAAATATGACCAAGTTTCTCCAAAACTTGGTCAAGGGCCAACAACCCCCCAACACTCACTTGTGACTCGTCCCGAGTCACTCTGATATGGGTAAATCTGCCTCAAATTTCTTGATCTTGGCTCGAGCTTCCTCGACCTGTTGCTTTTCCAGAGCCTCCTTCTCGATGAAATCTTGAATAAACTTCTCTGTCACAGGTCCTTCCAAGAGTTGTTCCACTGTGGTGACCACTTGTTCCAGTTCTGCACCTCATCCTTCAATCTCCTCAAAAATTGTGCAAGCTGCATCCTGCACTAGATGGAGTCACTGAGTCACTTCCATGACCTTACTCTATATGACATGGACTTGTTGTTGGACTGTGCACTATTCCTGGGATCGTTTCATCCTCTTGAATGCTGGTAGTGGCTTAAACTGATCTTGCACCGTTTCTGCTTATTTCTTGGCCTCCTGAAGTTGTGACTCAAGTGTCCTTAGTTCAGGGTCCTCTGCAAGGGGCTCATAAGTCTATGGACTTTGACTGCTAAACTATTTACATTCTAAGGCCAATGCCTTGATTATCTGGACTACGCTTTGGGAAATTTCTTTTCTCTAGTCTCGCACTTCCTACAGAGTGCTTGGCACTGCTTGTAACTCCAGTTCTGGTACCCTCTGTTGGAGCTGGTGAATGGATTCAACAAGCTTCCTTACTTGGATTTCCACTGGGTCTTCTTCCATCTGTTCTAAGCCCGTCATAGAGAAAATTTCTCTAGTGAATACTTCTTTAACTCCAATTTTCTCTGTGAGAAGATGGTCCTTCTCCTTCTAGATATGCGCTCTATCCTCTGTAAACTTGGCTTGGACGTCATCTTTTTCCTATTGCGCAATCCGACATTGTTCTATGAATTCCTCTTTTTCTTTCTTTAAGGCCTCTATGGCCTGCTATTTTTCTTCCTGAACACGATGAATGTGAGCTTCAGTCACATCTGCTATTCGACATAGCCAGGCAAGTTCATCTCCCAACTCTGTTCCTTCTAATGATGGGGGAATAGTAGACACTGCGTGGCTGGAGTAGAGGGCTTGTTGTACCCCTTTCATCTCTGCTTCAATTATTTCATACATGGTCTCTTGCTTGTCTTCATTGCACTATAATATATCTTCTGAGGTATATGAGAAAGCGGCGATGATGAAATATATGTCATCCATCATGAGCACATTCTGCATCTGTGATTTACTAGCTTTGGACTTCCTCCGCGATGCAGGTTTCATAGGGGAACCCTTTCATTTCTTGGAGGTCTCAAATTCATCAATATGATACCTAGATGGTGTTACTTCGCCTTGTTTATGCTTGTATTCTTCTCCTTTGTCCTTGTCTTTGTCTACTTTGTCATCACCTCCCCCTCCAGGTGAGTCTGAAGCAATCTCTTCTGATGCGTTGTTCGGCTCCAATACCTCTTCCTTTTTCTTCCTTATGCTACTGCTGGGTGCATCATACTCTTCAAAAGTAACCACAAGAATTCCGATGAGGTCGGGGTCATACAATTATTCTTGGTCGACTGGTATAAGGAACTTTGTAGGCCATTCCTTAGTGATTTCTTCCATGTCCTCCTCTATGAGTTTATAGTAAATCTGCAGCTCTTCTTTGTGTTCGTCTCCATGCGCAGTGATATAAATAAAATGTCTATCTATGTGGAACTTCACAAATGGTATGAACCTGTGCAGGGTGTTAGACATCATATGAGAGAAAGACTTAATATACCTCTTCAACTATAGGTAGTAGGTGTGGAACACTACGTTTGACTTCCATTGTTTCTCCATGTCACTCGAATACCAGAGCATGGTGAACTTCGCAGCTAAGGGTTTTGATGGCTCAATCTCAGGGAAGGTTGCACCTTACGACATTTCCCAAGCAATGGAAGTGATGAGGATCAACAAACAAATGAAGTGGAACTCATAGCCCTGATATTGAGCTTCGTGATAGGATTTCTCTAACTCGTTGATGAGGTAGCTTTCCCAGTTCATTTGTAGCCCTTCCATGCATTTTCCCGCGAGGTCAACAACGAACCCTGTCACCTGTGTGGGTCTGTTCTTCCTTACTATCTTACCAATGATCAACTGGTAGGCTAGACACACTGTTCCATTCTAAATGGAAGCTACCTTGTAGCCTCACTTCCCCTTTTCCATGTTTCCATAGGTATCTTTAATTTTCTATGCCAGGGTGCGATCTGCAGCCTTCCCTGGATAAAATTCTTGTTGGTCTGGTCCTTGCATGCTTAATCCGGTGATCCGATGGATCAACGTTCTTGATGCCCATTATTATATGCAAACTCAACTAAGTGTAAGTAATCTTTCCACTTAGATGGCTTATCCATCACATACATTCTCAACATGTCTTCAATTATTCGATTGACTCTTT
>JZKD02S1941238.1:13502-26206 GCA_000966675.3 Picea glauca
AAAAGGCTTGTACTCCCTGTCAACTGATTTCTCTTCTTCAAAACTAGTATTTGAGGTGTCTTAAGTGTCCTTATGATGTCGTTAGAGGCACGACATAGGTAAGATGGCAGTATGATGTTTGTGACTCTTGCGAAATTTTTGTTAAATATGCGACACTTTCGGACAAGATGTGACACTTACAACACTTGTAATCATGACACTTGCGACACTATTGAAGTGAGTAATTTTGATGTGTAATAGATTGCCCCCCAAACTACGAAGTTAGAAGACTATGATGACTAAAGTAATTTGTAGACTTTTTCAAGCAAGGGTATGGATGCAGAGAGACTGGAAAAAGTTGCACACAAGCATCAAATAAATATTATGACATGTTTCAAACCCAATGTAGGCATACCTATGCTTTAGTGATAAAGACTTTTTAGGTATGGCCGCCATAAAATACACTGCGGATCCATAATTATATTGAAAAAATGGTATAGCCACTGAAGATACAATGTGGATCTATACTCCTATGACCTAAACTGATCGTAGCCATGAAGAATACACAGTGGATCTATGAAATGACAAGACATAGCCATGACCAATACAAAGTGGATCTATGTAACAGTATATGTGTCTTAGTTCAAAAGAATTCCTTCGCAACCTAGGTAAAGTATATCTAAGAGTGAAAAATCAACCTAGGGTCTTCTTACCGATCCTGATGTAGTACGAATCTAACCATGTGAATAGATGTCATGATGTTGAACATGGTAGAAACCACTTGATTACTAGTCAATGAGGTAAATCGTTAACAAGTGCGAGGGAGATCACCATTGATGTCAATGATTTCTAATGTACTCTATTACATTCCGACGAATGTGAGTGGATGAGCTGAAGTCGAACATCCATGGAATCATCCGATCAAGGGTAAATGATTTAAACCCACTATCGAACGTGAGGAGGCCTACCATTGAGGCATGCAGGTCCCAAAGTACTAACTGGTTTCTAAGTCTAGTTCCTGGATAATGTGTTTAAGTCGATAGGAATAGAATCATCGAAGGAGGGCCTTGATGTATCCCCTATCAATGACATGAAGCTGACACAGAGATGTAATTGGTAGATCAAATGAACATGGCTGACATGGGTATTGAAATAGGATATTTTTGATGGCTGACTCTCGAGGTAGATACTTCCCTTGAACACTGAGGCACAACAACAGAAATATGACATGGACCAAAACTTGATGATGCAGTGGATGCTGTGAAAATCGTCAGGTGACCCAAAGGAGTAAAAGAAACTTAGAGGATTGGCTCAGTGTAGAGGTTCAGTGGATTAAAATGCATGCAAAGACAAAGTGTTGTGTTCAAGGGTGACCGTAAGAGCTACTGGTATTGTTCTCAAAAACTGCTTGGCTTGCTTCTTTCAATTTTTCCCCCATCCAGATAGACAAGTACATATTTTTAATTTAACGATCTCGAGGAGGGAAACACATGCTCGATATGACTCACCTTCGGTAAGTCCCTCTTCCTTTGTTTAACGAACTGGAAGAAGTAAGGATTCAGTCTCATATGAGCCCTTCAATGTGTAATTGTTTAACGAGTCCAGAGAAGGTAAACTCGGTGGTTTTCATATTTAGAGAGTCTGAAAATAACTTAAAGATGACTCCAATGTTGTCCTTTTTTCATAATGTTAGTCTCGCGAGGCCGAAAAAAAAGATAAATTATCACTCGAAAGATGCCCTTTCAAACCTTTTAACGAGTGGTAAAGGAAGCAAGATCACTTGGCAATATTTCCATGTTTACAGAGTTTAAAAAGAGCTTAAAGACGACTCCAAGGGGTTCCTTTTTCGTATATCCATGCGAGTCCAAAAAAGTGATAAAAGTATACTCAATTACATTCTCATGTTTTTTCAAGCACGAGAAATAACAAAGACTAAGCTCGGTACGCCCCCAGCTTGAAAGCTAGTGGCTTAACTCTAGAATGATCATCAAAGGCTGGAGACATTCCCTCCAAGCTTCAATTCATTCACCGACTTTGAGGTTGTCACCAATTTCTCTACTAGATGGAGAAAAAGGATAAGAGTGGATGAAAATAAGGTTCAAGAGAGGTGATTGTTTCATTTTTTAACGAGCTTGACACAGGAAAAGAACTATGCTCAGGGTTCTAGGTTTAATCCCCAGATTTTTGTTTCATTTTTTTTATCGAGCTTGCTACAGAAAGGGAAACTATGCTCAAAGCCTCTGTTTCATTTTTTAACGAGCTTGCCACAGAGAAGAGAAATTGTGCTTGTGTACTCTTATTGATCATGGCTTCCAAGAGAATAATGATCTGGAAGGACACCATGTCAAGGGACAAAAATCAGTCATGACTTCCAAGAGATCTTCACTGGATGGAAGAAAATTACTCTGGAAGGAACACATGCTGAGGGTCGCGACAGGGGTAAGGAGATTAGGCTCCTATAGCCCTACCAAGGAGATCACCATGTCAACTACCGGATCCAAATCATCAGAAGTTGAAGGCCTGGGAGACAATGGAAAATCAACATCAGGAGGGAAGATAGAGTGTATATCTCCCCGAATTTATTCACGAGGGGGAAGAAAAGAAGATTGATGATGGTTATCATCCCAAGGTAGTTTGTAAATGCTCAGCATTTCCATAATAGATTCATCAGAGGGAAAATTTGGGGAAATGTAAATGATTGCAGACGACAAGGAATTTAACCGTGATGGCATCGAGTAACTGTCAGGTGACAATAGATGTTGGTCATCCAAAGAGGGAGAAGCATATTGGACAGTAACGTATGATGTTTTGGCTGGACTAAATGGCATGGTGTCACCTAGTGCATCGAATTCCAAGGGTCAGATAATTCCAAAGATTTATAACTCGTGGTTGAAATCATATCGACAGTGGCAATATGATGTGTAGTCAGTGGAAGTGGTGTAGGGAAGGTACCCATAAGGCTAGAATATTTCAACAAGCCAACACCAATGCTTTCATAAGTGATCTTGTGATCTCCCAAGAATGGAATATTGTTGGTAGAGGGAGCGCGAGCGTCAGGTGTACAGAAAGCTAACTGATCGATAGTGACAATTTTTCCCTGATGAGGAAATTGTACACATCGAAACACTGACGAGGCAATGGCAGTCATATCATAAAACCAACTTCTTCCAAGTAATAAGTTTTAATTGAGGGTAGCATCGACCACCTCGACATCAATAGTGACAGTTTTGTCGCCCAATTGGATGGGCAGAGACTGTAAAATCCCATGAGGATGAAAACCTCACCCATCGAATGCGCGTAACATCATTGGCGATTTGTTAAGTGCGGGTGATTTTAAACTTTTCCAAAATTCTAAATACATGACACAAGTAGAGGCTCCCTCATCCAATACGGTTCGGTGAATTTGTTGATTATGAACAACAACACCAATTTGGAAAGCAAGTTGGTGGGACAGTCAAGATGTATAATTGTCCAAGTTAAACATGATATGGTTGGATGACTCAAGATCAACAGCACCAATAGCAGCCAAGATCGTTCTACTTTGATTGGGGCAGTGTTGTAGAACTTCTAACGCAGACATAGCACATGGTGCTTGAGCCAAATATTCAACAATGTTGTAGTTTTGGGTGGCACGTGAACTAGGATTAAAGGTAGATTTATGGATAGTTCTCTTAGGAGGGCGTAAGATAGAGTCGAACGTAGGTTTCTCAATATGAAGTGGTCCAGACGGAGGATTAACTGATGGAGGACTAACGGAGGACGGTGATGGATCCGGTAAAGTATCGGTACCGTTAGTGACTTTTCCTTTGTCAGGTTTACCTAGTGTGTCATACGTCTTAGAGAGAGTGGTAAAATTAATCCCATTAAACATATAAATATGGGCACTTGTTGAGGCCTCATCATGAGAATGGCTAGAACTGCCCCAAGGAGAGGGGGTTTGAGCAACCATGGATTGCTACTGTGGAAAAAGCTGAGTAAGAACAGCGGGTTATGAATTTCCCTGGAAAATTTTGGCCACTTCATTGTGATGTGGAAAGTCTCGAGTGTAGTGATCTTCACCACAAATGATACACGGGAATTTCAGTTTCCGTTGTGGTTGATTTTCAGTAGTAGGTGTTTGAGTTTGATTTTTTGGTTGTTCATTGTGATTGGTATTTTTTGATTTATTTTTTTCCTTCTTCTTACCTCCGGATTGTTGTGAAGGGGTAGATTGAACTGCATTCACCTCAAAGATATGATTTTGGGGGGAGGTAGAGGAGAGTGTGGTCGACTGGGAATTAGATTGAATTTTGATAGAATCGATAACATTGTCCGCATGAGATGAGGATGACGGATTGGATGGATCAGCATTAGATCGAGAAAAATTCAGAAGCAACTCATACAAAGTACCATATTGTGAATAAACCAAATCTAAGTACTAAGCCCGAGCAATGGTTTCTTCCTCAATGACCGCGCCACCCATAGCAACATCATGAGCGATCAGGGGTAAAAGTGATTTAGTAAACCACTCCGCCAATAATATGTCAGGAATGATTTCTTTGATCATCCTTCGTCGTCATCTCCACTCATGAATATGGTCAAAGATATGCATGGAGTCAATTTGACGAAGGGAGGTCAAGATTTCAGTACTCGTATCGTAGCGAATAGGTAGTTGAAAGTGTGAGATGAAAGACATGGAAAGGGAGTTCAAATCATGAAAAGAAGCATGTGGTAGTTCAATATACCACTTTGTTGCAGAGCCCGTAAGTTTTCACTGGAAAAGACGCAAACGTATAGAATCATCCATGAGGGAGTTTGATGAACACCACAAATGGAAATTCATCACATGGTTATTTGGATCTTCTCCAGAGGTGGGGGTGAACCACGTAAATATTGTGTTATTCTGCTCTGTGCGATGTTCTGATGTATTTATGTGTTATTTTCTAAGTGATTAATAGATATAAATAGATAGATTTGTTTATGCTTTGTGCTTTGTGCTTATGATGAATCTGGATGTTAGATCTGATATAGGTGAATGTGCTTAGTGCTTAAATATGATAGATCCGATCCATTTCTTTATGCTAAGTGCTTAAATACATTAGATAAGGGTGAATGTTGTGATGCTCATATTTATCTGCGAAGTAGATATTGGGTAAATAATGATGAACTGACGGTGCTAAGTGCTCTATTAAGTATTATAATCATAGATATATGTCCCAGTTAAGGTTGCAGACACCTAAGTCCTGCAACCACCACTGCCTCTACCTTGGGTGAGACTTCATCTGCTTTGAAGGTGTTGCCGAAAGGGCCGGTAGTTAGGGTTTTTTTGGTGCATTGTTGTAGCATTGAACCCTGGATCTGCCCCTGTGCCAACAAATGGTTCCGTTGTCGAGACATGAATCTTCTTGAGGGAATGTCAAGGTGGTTTCCATCAAAGACAGAAGTTCAAAAGTGGATAGAGGATGAAGAAAAGGACTTCGTTGAAGCCCAGGACAAGAACCCTAATTTTAGTATAGAGGATTGGTTGGAGAGATATATATTTACTGATATACACAAAATTTTCTTTGGAGGAATCCATCAGGAGCTATATGAGTGGTTAGCTAGGTTAGCAGATACCCAGTTTGAGATCAAATCTAGACCTCCTATGGTTTGGACATCGACGTTGATCAAGAAGGTCAAGAGAGTTGATAACGGCATATCACGAGTAGTAGATCACTGGTTCAATAGCACCATTGGAGGGTACTTCGTCGAGATTGTTGTTGATAGAGTAGAGTCATACAGCCAAGCCGAGTGATATTTCTTTAAGGGACCCAGAGGAAAATTTGTACATTTTTTGAAGTTGAGGATCAAGATGTTATTGCATGAGAAGAACATCTTGAAGATACAGTAGACTGGTCAGATTTGGAAAAGCTAATGTTCAAAAATTCAGACAGTGACAGCGACACAGAGGCTAGACATATGCACAGTGGAAGAGTATTCAAAGAAGTTCATCTTGAGAACCTATTTAAGTAGAACTACAGGGAATAAGTTTTCTACAGTGGATAATAGGCAGATCTGATGAACAAAGAGCATTCAAAACCTGCTAGGGAAGAGGAAAGAAAAGCTAAAGAACCTCTCCAGGACGAGCCAGAAACTTCAGGAAATGCACAGACTGTTGAAGTAAGTACTATTATCCCTCCTGTTGTCTCAGCAGCACTAAGCAATCAGAATATTCAGAGTCACTCGATTCCTCAGAGTACTATTACTAGTAATTCAACATATACTTAGACAAGAAACCTAGGAAACCTAGGAAGATCTATGGAAGATGAGATGAGGCTCCCTATCTTTAGGGGAGATGGGTCTGAAGACCCTGATCAGCACTGGTTCCTATGTGAAGCCATATGGAATATTAAGAATGTCATTGTTGAAGTTGTTAGAAGAACCCAGTTCAGTACTACCCTAAGGGATCGCTCATTGAGTTGGTACATGAATCTTGTCCAAGGACTTGCACAACCTAAGCCACTGAATTAGATCAATAATTTTCTAACTACAGAGTTCAATAAACCCAAATCAGAGTCACAATGTATTACAGAGCTAAAAGAGATCAAGGATAAGGTAGTCGAACCCGTTTGGGAATTCGATCATAAATTTAAGACCTTAATAGGCCGATTGACTTTTCAGATCCTAGATGAGCATAACAAAGAGTGGTTCATTCCTACCCTTTTACCACACATCATAGTTCCTCTGATGCAACGGAAGATTGCTTCACAGGCTGAGGTGTTGGAGATCGCCATGAAGCTAGAATCAGCCCCTATGGGAGAATCCAGCTCAGTCCTTTGGGAGATATGTATACTCCGCATTCAAAAGATCTCAAACATCAAATTTATGAAGTGGCTTATCCTCATTAATTGCATGTTTTAAAGTTTTTAAACAGGGCAAAATGAAGGGAACATCGAGTCATTCCACAGCATCATATTGTTCGTCTAGCAGCAGCTCGGATTCAAAGGAACCTAAGGCAGTTCATGGGTATGACGTGAGGACAAGGAGAAGAAAAAAACCAGTAGAACATAACTACTCCATCACAGAGAAAGACAAGAAGGAAAGGTTAGTTATGGTCAAGACAGAAAATCTCGATGATAGTCAATAGGTGCACAAACCGAAGCTCCAGGTCCAGTCCTTGCAACACCATAATCGGGAATTGGATAAATTGTACTCCAGGTTGCAGAAGAAATATCAACGACTCTAGAAGAAGCACCAAAATACTTGTTGTTTTCTAAAGGAGATAATTTGAAGAAGCTTCCAACACACCCAGTTATCTCCCAGTGGCCTCCAGCAGCACAAATGTACACATATACTTGATTCAGAATCCAATTGTATGAATCCTATTTAGTTATGTGAAAGACTCAGTTTGATTCAGCATATGCATCAGTTTAGTCTATGATCAGCAGTAGTTTCAGTTATTCAAGTTCAAGAATCTTTTAGATTAAGGCATCATAAGTGGTCATTTGTGTGGGATATGAACCAATTTTTTTTTATTAATGCAAGCTCGAATTATAACTTAATATACTCTAGCAGTGATTTTAGCTAAGTTAATAATTTCTTTTACAATTGGTAGTGAAGAGTTAATCCTCAGTCCTATATGGACGAGAGCCTTCGCAACTTTGATAAATATGCAGTTTTTGTATGTTTTGAGGGTTTGGTTTTTGGGAAAAGAAGATCAATACATAAATCTGGTTGAACATGTTCTATGCTTGGATTAAATCTCTCTACCCGGTGAATATAATTTTGATGACAGTGTTTTTTTCCAAATCTACATGTGTTTTTATCTTATCTTGAATGCAGTTTCTTGATTTGTGGGAAGCACATTTCATTTCCTTCAGCTATTGTATAACTTGTATTTACGAATATGCAACATGTGAAACAAAAAATTCTTTGGTGAAGATTTGTTTCCATTGCAACATGTGGGAGTAATTGTGTTTTTTATACATGTGTAATGCCTTGAAATGATATTTTAAGTATTAAACTTCTTGCAGCAGATTGTTCATTGAGTGGTTTGTTGTTTCCCTTTGTTTTTACCTCTATAATCTCACTTGTCTGTGATTTGTGTGCCACCATCCAAGGAGGACCCTCATCCATATCATTTTTCCAACCCAACCATGCTCTTGTCTTGGTAAAACCAACCCTCTAACTAACCAACAAAATCAAAAAACCAACCATTATAAACTTAGCGTGGCCTAGCTATGCCCTTTAGCAGTCAGGTGCATAATTTAGGACCAACACTGCCAGTGAAATTTAAACAACTCATTCTCTAAAAATGGTCCTCTACTTTCTTTGAAACGATATAAACTTAATTCACACTTAAGTATATATTTCCAATTTCCAACAAAGCTCGTGTTCAAGCATGCTTTTCCATGAAGTTCTAGGTTTGTTGCAATAAATCCAAAAGG
Organism: Picea glauca; assembly: GCA_000966675.3. Lineage (NCBI taxonomy): Eukaryota > Viridiplantae > Streptophyta > Pinopsida > Pinales > Pinaceae > Picea > Picea glauca. The sequence goes on from JZKD02S1941238.1 coordinate 21,887, forward strand.
GTTTTCTTCCCCTTGGCTCCTCCTCCTACAAAATCCCAAAGGGATGTCATCAAGTCTCCATGAGCATATATTCCCAAACCCCTTAATGTTGTTATAGTGGCCTTCCTCTCATATTGTCTCATGATGCAGGAGCATCGTCGGCAAGTACAAGTGGCAGGAAAAATAAGTGCCTGAAGACCAATCTAGGGTCTCGAATAATAACCAGCACTGGAAATATTTTGAAGATAATAGAAAACAATAAAAGGAAATATCACGCGCATACACAGAATAAGCACGCATGACCTGGGAAGTTAACCCTAGTCTCAATGTAACCACAATTAGGTAGCAGTAGGTTTGTTTTATTTTGTCTAAAGGGAGGTTTTGTACACCCAAAAGGGGCTTACGATAGTTGTGAGAAAGTAGGAATCTCATAGCAGTGATTGTTTTTTGAATTTTACTATAACCATTTCTTGATTTTTGAATGGATATAACATAGGAAAATTGATCCAATGTATGGTGTGAATATTGTTTTCAATTTCCCTGTTGTTGTCGTAATCTTTTCAAGCATGAATGAATCTTGATACGAGCGTATGTAGCTTTGAAATGACTGCATAAGAATTTAAATCACTTTTCTTCGTGAGCCGGTGCAAGGTGTGCACACAGTCCGCAAAGAGTGCGTTGACAGGGTTTGTTTCGACTCGTAAACCTCAGAAGAAATAGCGTAAGATTTCCTTTGCAGGTAGTGCAAAGTGACGGCTGCAAGATGTGCACAGTCATCCGCAAGAATCCAGATCTTGCATAAGAATTTTCTGCAAGAAGCGACTTCGTAAATAAGTTGAAGGAAAAGAACATAGGAACTCCAGGAAGGCGGGAAAGAATTCTTTTCAAGAATATTTAAATGTAAGTTTGACGAATTTCCCGGAAAAGAAAGAAGTGCTTGGGAGATCGAAACCTTTGAGGAGATCAAGCTCAGGAGGGATACCACTTTATAAGAAGTGTGGACGAGATCCAAGAAATGGACTCGCAAGAAATACAAAGGTTGAAGCATTTGAATCTTTCAAAAATCTTCTAAGTCTGAAGAGAGCGTAAGCTCAGGGAGAGAGATCTCAAATGTTTGATCTGAGCGCTAGAGGAAAGATCGCAATCGTTCGATCAAATAGAAAAGAAAGGATCTCAATCATTTGATCTAAGTGCCTAAATATTGTAGTCATCTTATCAAGGTAAAGTGCACTAACATTAAATCTTTGAAAGTGCACAGGAAAATCAAACTTATAAAGATCCAAAATCATCGAAGTCGTCCATCGTCAAGGGAAACATGTGCAAAGAGATCATCATTTCGCTAACTCAGTTATTGGAGAATTCAAAGGCAGAGTTATAATAACTCGTGATTTGCAAAATAGCGATTTGATCACAGTTGTTGATCGAAGGAGGGAGTTGAACCATAGATCTGGTTTCATCGGGAGTTCACAACTCGCGAAATCAGAGGTTAGAGTTCTGGAAATTCGTGAATTCTGAAATCGCGATTTGATCTGAGCCATCAGATCGAGGAGGGATTTGGACCGTTGAGTCATTTCAAAGAAAATGATATATCGAGAGAGTTAATCTAAGTCGTCTGATCATGGGGAGTTATGAGTCTTTGATTTGGCGCACAAGAATTTCAGGATATCAGGGATCGAAGGAGAGAAGTGATCAGCCTTCCAATTTCTCGAAATGAGAAGTCATGATACACGATAAAGAGATTAGGATCATTGTATCATGGGGATTTTGGACTGGTGATCTGGTGATCAAAACTCACAATTTCGGGTTTTGAAAGAACAAGCCAGTGGAAGAAAATCCTTTTGAGTTAGGCAAATGGTCATAGCAAAAGGTCACATCCGTGAAGGAGAACAGAAGGCTAGCACGCGCTAGGCTCCCATCAGAATTTTGAAAGTTGGGAGACTCGAGGTGACTCATATGAAAAGACCCGATACGAGAAATCACAACATGCCTTTTGATTAGGAGATTGGTCACATCCTTAGTCATGTAAAGAGAGGGGCTTAACCAGGAGGGCTAGCACCTAAATACGTTGAGGATTTAAAATCATTAAGGAGAAGCCTGCAGGTTCCATATAACATGTGCCTTAATGGAAAGAGGGCCTATTCAGTTGATTGAAGGTCCTTAAGAGACTGAAGAGTCAATCGGACTCAGTTTCTTGATCGATCCTAGACCGGGAGGTCGCGCATCCCTTAGGAGAGAAGGGGGGGTCTGCATCAATTGGTATCAGAGATGATTTTCTTCTGTAGATTTCAAGCAAAGGAGAAAAAATAACTCGAAGTTGTACTCTGTGTGTAAGAGATAGTCAAAACAATGCCACCGAGGAGACGAGGGGAGCTACCTTCAGCCAATTGTGTTGTATAAAGAGAGATGTGTGAACTTTGTGCAAGTTTGGAAGTGATGGAAGTAGTGTAGAGAAGAGCACTTGATGTTGGAGATGTCAGCGATGCAGAGAGAGGATATGTAGAAGCCGAAGAAGCTGCAGGGGAACACATTGTCGAAGAACTCTTGCTAAGAGCAGTTTTTAGATTAGGAGCTAGAGCCAAGATAGAGGTCCCATTGTATGAAGTCAATTTGGATGCTGAAGAGTAGCTAGTTTGGATAAGGTCCATGGAAAAATATTTCGATTATGAAGATGTCGATGGGGAGAAAAGGGTAAGACCTGTTGTCACCAGGCTTAAAGGACATGCAACATTGTGGTGGGATGAACTACAGGCTGAGAGGATAAGCAGAGGATAAATTCATGCCCAAATATTATCATATCAATATGTTCAGGAAGTTACAAAACCTGAGGCAGAAGGGTATGACAGTTAAAGAATACACAGAGGAGTTCTACAAGCTAAACATCAGATCTGGACAAAGAGAGAGGGATGAAGAAAAAGTTGGCAGGCATATAAATGGCATGAGGTATGAAATCCAATATGAGCTCAGCATGATGTCGATAAGGATAGTGGAGGATGCTTATCAGTTCGCATTGAAGGCAGAAGAGAAGTTGGTCAGAAAACAAAACCAACGATGTAGAGGTAAAATCTCAGCCCCGAACAAAGGCAAGGGAGTTTCCCATGACAAAGTGCCTCATCCCAAGGACAAGGCTGAAATTCCACACAGACACTCGGAAAGAGGAGGAAGTTCCCGAGGAAGACGAGGTGGTGGAAGAAACTCTTCTAGAGGAAGAGGCAGAGGGGGAATAAGGTCTTATGCCTATGTAAAGGTAGGGCACATGTCTTGTGAATGCCTTGAGAAGAATAAAGAAGGAGGAGAATATCACACTTAGGAAGCAAAAAAAGGGAATGTTGAAGCAGAAGGAGAAGACGATGGAACATCCCTGATGATGAGAAAGGTTCTCTTAAAACCAAAGGTAGAAATTAAAAGGCCAGTGCATAGAAACAGTGTCTTTAGGACAACTTGCAAGACTAAAGACAGATTATGCAAGGTGATCATTGACAGTAGGAGCACTGATAACTTAGTATCCATAGAGATGGTGGATAAATTGGATTTGGAGACAACTGCACACCCAGAGCCATATAAAGTGATCCAGAATTGGATCTAGGAGCCTGACAGGGCTCAAAAAGGCTCAAAAATGAAAGTGCTCAGAATTTGATGAAACTAATTCCATTGCGTCCATCTCGTTCTCCCGATTCCAGCCATATATTTACTTTTTCAAATAGACGCTATATGTGAGAGTTATCGTACTCTAACCATTTTCCCAAATAGGCAAAAAGGCAACAGGTCTAGTCAAATGATGACATCAGCATGACATCAGCAGTGCTGACATGGCGGAGACAAGTGGCGACAAGTGGCAGTCCAGCAAAAGGTGACTAGTCAGTGACAAGGATCCACCCAGCAGTTGATAAGTGGCACTTTATTGACAAATTTTTTGATGCCATGTGGCCCAGTCATGCGCTGCCACGTAGAACCATAGGATTGGTTAATGGGTTCATATGGCAAAATGTTATAGAGCTCATGGGATTTGAACCCATGACCTCTTGGTAGGTGCCCAAGACTTGGCCAAATTCCTTTTTACCAATGGGCCCTTGATGGTGCTTATTAAATATAACCCACTTTAATTTTATTAAAGTGTATTGTAAAGGTGTATGGGTGCACAAGGGGATAAGCCCCAGCCCAAGGATCTTTGGGATATCCCATAAAACCAGGGGGGGGCATGAGAAGGGGCTTAGCCCACTTAAGGTGCCCTATTTTGAGCCTTGATCCCATGTAGAGCGCCATAAGACCAGGGGCGCATGCCCAGTTAGGGGGCTTAGCCCTATATTTGCACAAATGTGGGTTTTTCACCATATATTAGTGATT
>JZKD02S1941238.1:34092-59759 GCA_000966675.3 Picea glauca
CAGCTTCTCTACTACGTCTGAGGTGTCCAATAATGGTGGGAAATAAGGGCAAAGGATATCCACGTTGAACAATGGGTGCAGGCCAAGAAAAGGAGGAATGTTGAGCTCAAAATCATTATCTCCCATGGCCTTGGTGATGGTGTACGGACCATAACGGAGTGGGTACAGATTCTGATGGGGTCTTGTAAGGCATTCTTTCTGCAAGTGCAACAAAACTTTGTCGCCCACCTGAAACTTATGTGGAACCCGATGTTGATCATGGTGTTGCTTGTAATTGTCATTGGACTTTTGTAGGATATCCTGAACCTATTGGAGGATGTGTTGGATACGCTCAATGAACCGGGTGGCTTTTTCATCTTCAATTGGAGCAGGAGATAAGTCAGTCAAGGTGACCACAAGGGGAAGTGCAACATCTATGGGACCCAATGGTTGGAATCCCAACCCCACCTGAGAGGGGTTGTGGTCGGTTGAGATATGCAGGGCTCGGTTGTAGCTATGTTGGACATAGGGAAGGCTATCATCCCATGTGTGAGGGTTCTTTGAATTATATATGTGAAGGATATGCAAAATCATTCGATTGAAGACCATGGTTTGGCCTTTTGTCTGGGGGTGGAAGGTCGTGGATTCGGTGAGCTTGGTGTCCAACACTGACTAGAGGCTTGACCAGAATGTGCTGAGAAATAGACTGTCATGATCTGAGACAATGGTTTGTGGGATTCCAAAATGTACCCAGACTCATTCAAAGAAGATCTTGGCAGTGGCCTCTGTTGTGATGTTCTTCTTGCAGGCAACCAGAATCGCCATCTTAGAAAAGCGATCAACAACCAAAAAAACACATTCATTTCCCCGCTTGGTGGACGAGAGGCCTGACATGTAGTCCATTGAGATGGATTCCCATGGCCTGTCAGGAGTAGGAAAAGGGGTGTACAAGCCCTATTTCTTAGTGGTCAGTTTGGCAATAGCATAGAAAGTGAAAGACCTAATATACTTGCTGACCTCCTGTCGAAGTTTTTTCCAGTAGAAATGTTTCTATAGAATCGTCATTATCTTTTCGACGCCGAAGTGCCCTGCCACCCGACTGTAGTGGGCTTCCCAGATCAGCTTCACTCACTCGCTTGATGGAACACACATATGGCCTAGACGACACAATAACCTAGGTAATAACTTGTGTTGTCGCAAGTTGTGCAGAACCTGTTCAATATGCTGCAAGTGTTTGGCCCAAGTCTTGTTGTAAATGAGAATGTCATCCAGATACACCACTACAAAATTATTGGTGAATGGTCACAGGATATCGTCCATCATCCTCGTGAAAGTGGTTGGAGCATTTTTCAAACCAAAGGGCATGACCAAACATTCAAAAAGGCCTTCCTTTGACTTGAATGTGGTTTCCCATACATCTGTCTATTCTATCGAAACCTGGTGGTAGCCAGACTTCAGATCAATCTTACTAAAGTATTTGGCCCCTGTGAGTTGATCAAGGAGGTCGTTGATTCAGGGAATCAGGTACCGGTTTGTGACTGTGATTTTATTTAGAGCCTGGTAATCAATGCAGAGTCGCCAGGTTCCATATTTCTTCTATACCAACACGATTGGGCTCCCCCAAGGTGATGAGATGGGACGGGTATGCCCCTTGTGGAGTAGTTCTTGGATTTGTTGCTTGATCTCCTCATTCTCTAACAGAGAGCGGTGATAGACTGGCCCATTGGGAAGTGGTGCATCGGGGGTCAGATTGATGGAGTGCTTGAACTGGAAGGGCAGAGGTACCCCAGTAGGTGAGGAGAAGATATTTGAGTATTCTTCCACGACCTTATCTACTTGTTTCTGTTGTGTGGAGAGGTCGACCACAAAGACCCTAGATGTGGTTGTGATATTTCACTTATTCTGAGAGTGAATCATGAAGAAGACAAACTTTCCCATCTTAGAGATGACCTTCCTACATTGCCTAGCATAGATCAAGGAAATAGCACTAGGTCGAACTGCCTCGGGTATCCTGTACAATTTCTTGTTCAAAGTAATAATAACACTATGAGGCCTAGACTCATATACAGCATGACGTTTCCATAAATAAGGTTGTCCCAAAAGAACATCAAAAACTTCGAGAGGAGCAACATCACACAATACCTCATCTTTGAAGGCCTTGATGTCGTACGACAGTCGCCACTGTTGGCTAACGCGGAGATCGCTTCCTTGGTGGAGCCATCCAATGGTGTAGGGTTGTGGGTGTGGTGTTGTTGGTAGGGCCAGTTGCTTGATGAACTTTGTTAAGATGAGGTTCTTCTAGCTATCTCTATCCACGATGAAGTGCAACGGGGTTCCTTTTACCCACATCTGTGAATGGAAGAGGCATTCTCCTTCTTCTAGCTCATCTGGTTCACCAGGCTAGAGCTTGGTGGTAGCAACGGTGGAACTGGGTTCCACGTCAATGATCTGTCTTCCCCTTTCTGGTTGTGTCTCATAGTCTAAACCCACATCTGATTCAGAGGCTTTCACTTCATCCACTAGCGACTTCTTTGAGTGGCAGTCAGTAGTGTTATGCCAAGGGCTCTTATGGAAGTCGCACACTTCCCGGTATCTTTCTTTGTCTTTCTGGTGTCCTTCTTTTCTTGTGGCTTTGACTGGTTGTCCTAATATTTTCCATCTTTGCTCTATCCTTTATTCTATGGGTTGGGGATGCCCTTTCCTAGCTTTTGTTGTGAGGGGTTCCCAGGGCCAAATTGTCGCGTCTTTTGTTTGAGCTTCTGCTAGATTTTGACAGCATATCGGAAGGTCATGCCCAAGGATGAGATTTCTGAAAATTCCATTTCAGTATGGATGTATCTATGCAGAGCGTCACGATACTTGAGAACTAGATGTCGCTCTGAATCTTTGATACCCAGCTTGGTGCACAAGGTATGAAACATATTCATGAAATATGGCACTGCTTGGTCTCTTTCTTGTTGCGATGTGGTCCATTTGGTATACAAGTCATCATAAATTATGACATGGCAGTATTGTTCCTTAATAGCATCCCTGAAGGAATCACAGGTGGTCATGACTATAAATAATGAGGGTTCCTTTGTTTCCTTTTGCTCACAGAAAGTTTCCCACCAATCTTTGACATGGGAAACATCTTTGAGGAGCGCAAAAGTAATATTTTCTCTATTCGAAAAGTTATGGACAGAAAAATACCCTTCTAGTAGATTCAACCACTTGTCTACAACATATGCATTTATCTGACCTTCAAATATAGGAATATCAAATTTTATTTGTACCTTGAAGGGGGTGGTGCCTCCTCTCAAAGAAGATGTGTCGCCTGTTGGTAGTCACCGAAGGATTTGCATGAAACTATCCATCATCTTGTTCCTTTATTGTGTGAGGGATTCCTCAATCAACAGTTTGAAAGGATCTCTTGTACCATCATGTTTCTTTTCTCCTACCATGAGAGGTCGCTTGGATGTGCGAGAGATTTTGTCCTCAAGAGAAACAAGCTTGAGACCCAACTCTTTGTACTCTGACCTCGTTGGGGACATGCATTAAGACGACAAGGAGAAAACCGCTCTGATACCACTGATTCAAATTTTATGAGAAAAATGAAATGACTACAGATTATTAACAAGTGATTACCAGAAAATAACAGAGATACAGTCAAACTAGTTTTCTATTCAATAAGAAAATAAGTTGTCATTGTAAAATGCAGTGGAAACAAGCTTGTTGTAATGGTGGTGGCTTATCTCTGAGAAGAGATGTGACGGCTGCGCTTATTTGCAAGAAGATGATTACAATGAGGATATGAAGGCCTTTTTAGAATAAACAAGAATTAAAAAAACCCTAGACATCCAAAAACCTAACCCTAGGAGATGAAGCGCCAAAAGTCATGTGGGCCCCGTTTGGGTAAGTTACTACATCAACTTCCCGGGGTCATAACTTTTGCATACAATCTCCGTTTTAGGCGTGTATAGCCCTTTGGAAAGGTATTGTCAAGGATATTCATTTTGGGGAATCAATCATGCCTTTGGCTATCATTGAGAAGCTCGATCCCGAAAAACCTTCATTTAGTCCCTTAAAATGGCCCCGGAAATTAAAACTGCTAAAAATAGTAAATTGCCAAAATTGTCAGAAAATTGTTTTGAGCCAGTTGGAAAAGGTGGGTGGCCACCAATATCCACCTGGATCATTACTTCAGCAAGAATATGAATGAGACTAAGAGAAAATAATCCACATATGACAAGGATTTTTATGCCATAATCCAAGCCCTGAAGAAATGGAGACATTACCTTGTCCCACAAAAAAATTTCTTGTATAGCAATAACCAAGCTTTACAGTTCATAACCAGACAGGAAAAATTGAATCAGAGGCATGCAAAGTGGATTGAGTTTATGCGGAATTTCACTTTTGTCATAAAACATATTGTTGGGAATGCTAACAAAGTTGGTGATACATTGAGCAGGAGATGTTTGATTCTGCAGGAATTTTAGGTAAATACCTTAGGGTTCGAACACCTTGAGGAAATGTACAATGACGATCCAGATTTCAAGGAAGCATACGAAGCATGTGTGAATCCTATGATGAGATATAGAAGCTAGTGGACAAAGTATATGATTAAAGAGGTATTTTTTTTCAAAGGCAATCAATTATGCATACCAAAATGCTCAATGAGGGATAACCTTTTGAAGGAAAAACATAGTGGAGGATTGGCTGGACATTTGACATTTGCACAGTTGACCAGTTCATACTATTGGCCAGGTATGAGAAAAGATGTGATAAAATTTGTGAACAGATGTAGAATCTATCAACATGCAAAAGGTAAAAGACAGAACACTAGATTGTATCAACCATTGCCCATACCAGAGAGGCCTTGGGATGCAATAAGCATGGATTTTGTGTTGGGACTGCCAAGAACACAAAAAGGATGTGATTCCAAATTTGTGGTGGTGGATAGATTTTCAAAGATGTCACACTTTATCCCATGCTAGAAGACTAGTGATCCAACACATGTTTCGAATCTGTTCTTTAAGGAAGTTGTGAGACTTTAGGGCCTACCCAGAAGCATTGTCTCGAACAGAGACACAAAATTTGTTGGTCATTTTTGGAGAACACTGTGGAAGAATTTAGGGACATATTTTTCCTTCAGCTCATCTTATCACCCTCAAACATATGGATAGAATGAGGTGGTAAACAGTAGTTTGGGAAACTTATTGAGGACTCTACTCACTAAGCACCATAATCAGTGGGATCAGATTCTACTACAAGAAGAGTTTGCATACAACTGCTCACCAAATAGAAGCAATGGGAAGAGGTCGTTCCAAATATTGTACGGAATGCAACCCAAGGGAGTATCTGAGTTGAGAGACTTGGAACAAAGTGAGATCAGGAGTGTTGGAGAAGAATATTTTGCTGCAGAAATTCATAAGCTCCATAGCCATATCAGAGGGCAGTTGCATAATTCTAGCCAAGAGTACAAATGCAGAGCTTATCAACATCGCAGAGAACTTCAATTTGAAATAGGATATCAAGGTCTAGAACATCTAAGGAATGAGAGGTTCCCTAGGGGGACATATAACAAGCTAAAGATGAAGAATATTGGGCCATGTAAGGTCTTGAGGAAGTTTGATGCAAACGTCTATGATATCTTGTTGCTAGATGATGTAGGCATATCACCCATATTCAACGTATCAAACCTGTATCCTTACAGGATGGATGACATAGAGGGATCAGCAAATCAAGAGAATATTCAGTGGGAGAAACAAATGCCTATAGCAGAAAAACCACACATGGAAAATATCGTTGATCAGAGGATTGGTAAGAATACCCGAAGAAAGACTTATTTTGAGTATTTGGTCAAGTGGAAGGGACATCCAATAGAAGATTCCAGTTGGGAGAGTGGAGTTGATATCCAGAAGCATGGAAAGTCGGTGCAAGAGCTCATGGACAGGAGTCCATGAAATTTTTCCTAGGGGAGTATGATGCAGGAGCATCGTCAGCAAGTACATGTGGCAGGACAACTCAGTGCCTGAGGACCAATCTAGGGTCTCAAATAATAACCAGCTCTAGAAATATTTTGAAGCTAAGAGAAAACAATAAAAGGAAATATCACGCGCATAGACAGAATAAGCACGCATGACCTGGGAAGTTAACCCTAGTCTCGATGTAACCACAATTAGGTAGCGGTTAGTTTGTTTTCTTTTGTACAAAGATAGGTTTCATACACCCAAAAGGGGGTTACGATAGATGTGAGCAAGTAGTAATCTCAGAGCAGTGATTGTTGTTTGAATTTTACTATAACCATTTCTTGATTTTTGAATGAAGATAACAGAGGAAAATTGATCTAATGTATGGTGTGAATATTGTTTGCAATTTCCCTGTTGTTGTCGTAATATTTTCAAGAATGAATGAATCTTGCTACTAGCGTATGTAGCTTTGAAATACTTGTATAATAATTTAAATCGATTTTCTTCATGAGTCGATGCAAGGTGTGCACACAGTCTGCAAAGAGTGCATTGACAGGGTATGTTTCGACTCGTAAAGCTCAAAATAAATAGTGTAAGATTTCCTTTGTAGGTAGTGAAAAGTGACTGCTGCAAGGTGTGCACAGTAGTCCAAAAGAATCTAGATATTGTGTAAGAATCTGTTGCAAGGAGTGCACAGATCCATAATTTGACTCAGTGTCGAAGAGAATCCATAAAGAAGTCGAAGGACAAGAATAGAGGAATGCCAGGAAGGCAGGAAATAATTATTTTCAAGAATCTTTAAATCTGAGTTTGACGAATTTCATGGAAAATCAAGAAGTGCTTGGGANCATATTTTTCCTTCAGCTCATCTTATCACCCTCAAACATATGGACAGAATGAGGTGGTAAACAGTAGTTTGGGAAACTTATTGAGGACTCTGCTCACTGAGCACCATAATCAGTGGGTTCAGATTCTACTACAAGAAGAGTTTGCATACAACTGCTCACCAAATAGGAGCAATGGGAAGAGGTCGTTCCAAATATTGTACGGAATGAAACCCAGGGGAGTATCTGAGTTGAGAGACTTGGAACAGAGTGAGATCAGGAGTGTTGGAGAAGAATATTTTGCTGCAGAAATGCATAAGCTCCATAGCCATATCAGAGGGCAGTTGCATAATTCTAGCCAAGAGTACAAATGCAGAGCTTATCAACATCGCAGAGAACTTCAATTTGAAATAGGATATCAAGTTCTAGAACATCTAAGGAATGAGAGGTTCCCTAGGGGGACATATAACAAGCTAAAGATGAAGAATATTGGGCCATGTAAGGTCTTGAGGAAGTTTGATGCAAACGTCTATGATATCTTGTTGCTAGATGATGTAGGCATATCACCCATATTCAACGTATCAAACCTGTATCCTTACAGGATGGATGACATAGAGGGATCAGCAAATCAAGAGAATATTCAGTGGGAGAAACAAATGCCTATAGCAGAAAAACCACACATGGAAAATATCGTTGATCAGAGGATTGGTAAGAATACCCGAAGAAAGACTTATTTTGAGTATTTGGTCAAGTGGAAGGGACATCCAATAGAAGATTCCAGTTGGGAGAGTGGAGTTGATATCCAGAAGCATGGAAAGTCGGTGCAAGAGCTCATGGACAGGAGTCCATGAAATTTTTCCTAGGGGAGTATGATGCAGGAGCATCGTCAGCAAGTACATGTGGCAGGACAACTCAGTGCCTGAGGACCAATCTAGGGTCTCAAATAATAACCAGCTCTAGAAATATTTTGAAGCTAAGAGAAAACAATAAAAGGAAATATCACGCGCATAGACAGAATAAGCACGCATGACCTGGGAAGTTAACCCTAGTCTCGATGTAACCACAATTAGGTAGCGGTTAGTTTGTTTTCTTTTGTACAAAGATAGGTTTCATACACCCAAAAGGGGGTTACGATAGATGTGAGCAAGTAGTAATCTCAGAGCAGTGATTGTTGTTTGAATTTTACTATAACCATTTCTTGATTTTTGAATGAAGATAACAGAGGAAAATTGATCTAATGTATGGTGTGAATATTGTTTGCAATTTCCCTGTTGTTGTCGTAATATTTTCAAGAATGAATGAATCTTGCTACTAGCGTATGTAGCTTTGAAATACTTGTATAATAATTTAAATCGATTTTCTTCATGAGTCGATGCAAGGTGTGCACACAGTCTGCAAAGAGTGCATTGACAGGGTATGTTTCGACTCGTAAAGCTCAAAATAAATAGTGTAAGATTTCCTTTGTAGGTAGTGAAAAGTGACTGCTGCAAGGTGTGCACAGTAGTCCAAAAGAATCTAGATATTGTGTAAGAATCTGTTGCAAGGAGTGCACAGATCCATAATTTGACTCAGTGTCGAAGAGAATCCATAAAGAAGTCGAAGGACAAGAATAGAGGAATGCCAGGAAGGCAGGAAATAATTATTTTCAAGAATCTTTAAATCTGAGTTTGACGAATTTCATGGAAAATCAAGAAGTGCTTGGGAGATTGAAACCTTTGAGGAGATCAATCTTAGGATGGATACCAATTTAAAAGAAGTGTGCACGATATCTAAGAAACGGACTAGCAGGAAAGACAAAGGTCGAAGCCTTTGAATCTTTCGAAAATCTTCTAAGTCTGAAGAAAGTGTAAGCTCAAGGAGAGAGATCTCAATCATTCGATATGAGCGCCAAAGGAAAGATATTAGTCGTTCAATCAGAGTGAAAAGAAAGGATCTCAACCGTTCGATCTAAGTGCCTAAATATCGTAGTCGTCTGATCAAGGTAAAGTGCACTCACATTAAATCTTTGAAAGTGTACAGGAGAATCGGACTTACAAAGTTCTAAAATCATCGGATTCATCCATTGTCAAGGGGGAAACATGGCGAGAGATCATCATTCCGCTGACTCGAGACTCGGAGAATTCAAAGGTAGAGTTATAAGAACTCGCGAATCGTGAAATCGCAATTTGATCATAGTCGTTGATCGAAGGAGGGAGTTGAACCGTAGATCTAGTTTCATTGGGAGTTCGCAACTCAGGAAATCAGAGGTAAGAGTTATGGGAATTCGTGAATTCCGAAATCATGATTTGATCTGAGTCATTAGATCGAGGAGGGATCTGGACCCTTGAATCATTTCAAAGAAAAGGAGATATCGGTAGTTCAGATATTGGGAGAAGGGAGGTGAGCGATCTTCCAACTTCGCGAAACGCAAAGTCCTAATTCGTGAAGAGTTAATATGAGTCGTCTGATTGCAGGGAGTTGTGAGTCATTGATTTGGCACACAGGAATTTCAGGATATCAAGGACGAAGGAGAGAAGTGATCATCCTTCCAACTTCACGAAACGTGAAGTCCCGATACACGAAAAAGATATTAGGACTGTTGGATCGTGGGGATTGTGGATCGTTGATCTGGTGATCGAAACTCGCAAGTTCGGGTTTAGAAAGAATGATCCAGTGGATGAAAAACCTTTTGAGTTAGGCAAACAGTCATAGTGAAAGGTCACATCCATGAAGGAGAATAGAACGCTAGCACGTGCTAGGATCCTGTCATAATTTTAGAAGTCGTGAGAGTCGAGGTGACTCATATGTAAAGACCCGATACGTGAAATTGTGATGCGCCTTTTGATTAGGCGACTGGTCACAACCTTAGTCACGTAAAGAGAGGGGATTAACCAAGAGGGATAGCACCTAAATATGTTGAGGCTTTAAAATCATTAAGGAGAAGCCCATGGGTTCCATATAACCAGCGCCTTAAGGGAAAGAGGGCATATTCAGTTGTTTGAAGGTCCTTGAGAGACTGAAGAGTCAATCAGACTCGGTTTCTTGATCGATCCTAGACCGGGAGGTCGCACAGCCCTTAGGAGAGAAGGGGGGGGGTTGCATCATCTCGTCACTCCTTATCTCTCGTAGAATTTTGATTTGGAGTGCAATGAAATTTTCCTATTGTAGTGCTAATATTGATAAGATCTATTTATGATTCCATCATTTGGGTCTAGCATGGGTGTTTGAGAGGAGAAATTTCCATCCTCTCCATCTAGGTTCAAATCCCACTTGTGTCCACTTGTGACATGTTCACTCTCCGTAATTCACTTATTGATTGAGCTCTTCATGAGTTCACTCTTGCTAATTGGCTCATGAGTGGTTGGAATTATAATCCAAGAAAAAAAATCAATTATGAAGTCATTACAAGTCAATCATTAAAAGCCACTTCATATTGTTTTCCTACATAAAAGTAATTTTCTAATGAGGAATGCTAACCATTTTTCCCTTTCATAACTAAGATGTTGATGTTAAGAATAATTTCCATTTTAAGTGTCTTAAGGTCATTGTATTTAATTAATAATATGAATCTACTAATTGTAATTTTAATGGTCTTTTATGTTTGAAATGTCTTATTCATAAGGTCAAGTATATCTTATCATTCTAAGTTATGTGGTATGCCCCTTCCCTTAGCATTGCTTGTAAATATTTATTTGTACTTTATGGAGTAGATAGGTTGGAAGTATTCTAAGGTCTACTAACATAGAGATTTTAATCTAAGCACATTGAAGGCGATAAAACACATGGTGAAGTGGAAATCATGGGCACACACATTAAATGTCACTTACCATGAGTACATGTTAGTCAAGCACAAATACAAACGAAGCATGTTATTTTCAAGAGAGAATGGGATGCTAGTGTGGAGACAATCATTGAAGAATTGATGACTTGGTCAATTTTGATTACCAATTCAACCAAATTCGACCATTGTATTTTAGGGTACTGATGCAGCCAACCTTGAAAGAATAAACCCAAATTTAGTGAACCAACTAGGAGGATGGTCAAGGACTTGGTTAGATTTTATCATCGATCGATATATATATTAATAGATAGAAACCTATATTGGTTAAGGTCAATTATAGTGTTGAGTCTAAAAGTATGAGTGACCTATGTTAGTAAGATTTATATCAGTGAGCTAGAGTATTATAAGTGTGAGCTTGAGTGTTATAACTTACTTTTCGCATGACAATAAGCCCTACAATTTGAGATCAAAAACCACTAAAGGCAATTTGTACTCTCTTGTAACTATACTATATATTTGTGGTTTTTAAGATAATGAAGTTAGTTTTTTTCCAAATCGTTGAGTATGTGTGTGTTAAAAAATGAAAAATGTGTTAGTGAAGTTGTAGAAACTTATAAAGGACCAAGAGATTGCTCCAATTTATGCAACAAAATTAGCAAAGTTTGAATCTAGAGATGAAGATGTGTAATACATTACTAACTCTATTGTGGATGACCATATTGTTCCTTAGATCTGTTGAATAAATTATTTTCATTGATGTCAAAGGTAAGTAAGTATTCACATATAAATATTCAAAGGAAATGTGACTTTAATAAATACAAAAGTGGAAGTGGATTGAAAATGAAGTTCCGTGAAAGTGGATTAGAAATGAAATTACGTAAAAGTGGAATAAAACAAGAAAGTGGATTAGAAATGAAGTTACGTAAAAGTGGAGTAAAACATGAAAGTGGATTAGAAATGAATTTATATAAAAGTGGAGTAAACATGAAAGTGGATTAAAAAAGGTAAAAGTGAAAGTGGAGTAAAAATGCAAATGGTTTTAAAACCCTTGGTGGTATTTTATCCATGGAATGTTGAAAAATAAATTTTAAAAAAGGAAAAATTAATTATTTATATAATAAAAGTCGTGTCTTTTCAAATGAACATGAATTTTCATGTAGAACTAATGGTAAAGTAAAAAAGGAGAAGATGATTGTGAGAAATAAAGTGTGTGTGGGTGAAAATGTAATATTCTTATGCATATCATTTGAGGAGTGACGATTGAATATCATTCAAGGAACAACGATTAAATATTAGTGAATATCAGATATGTTGTTCTTGCAAATAGATATGGTGTTCTAGCAAGAAAAACTTGCAAGTCCTGCCAACGAAAGTGATCAAAGGGAGATGTAATATCACCGGTTGGGGGTAATGTTGCCTTAGGTGAAACCTCAACATCTTCATCAAAAACATCCTTGAAAATTGCCATAAAAGGTTTATTTTCTTTACACTCGTTCCTGGAAATTATTTATCATCACAATTATAGAAAAGACCCTTGAGTTGGAATTCATTCATTTCTACCTATTTTAACTTGTGGACCTTGAGAGGAGTGGACTGAGGGGCACGGGTGTTGGGTTTAGGGAGGGGGACAAAATTGGGTTTTCTGCCTTGGTCCAATATGACCCGTTGTGCCTCCTTGGCACGCTTAGTGGCTTCCAACCAAGTTTGAGGAATAGCCATGATGACCTGGGCGTGAATTTCATACTTGAGGCCATTGATAAATCATTCCTTGAAGAAAGCATCTATCATGCCCTCTGTTCATAAATCCAAGTGCTCAAAGGAAACAATAAAATCTTCCACTATTTCGGACTGTTTCTACTTGGTCAGACATCCTAAATGGTGGGTGTCCTTGTCCAAGAATTCATACAGCTTTGCAACAAAATGTGACCAAACAACATACCCTTGGTATGCATTGCGAGCCCATTTCCACCTTTTCCATCTTTCCGGATCCAAATAGAGATTTTCATAATGAAGTGTGCTTAACTCATTAGTGATACCATGCAAGGAGAAACAATGTTCCATCTGATTAACCTAGGATTGTGGATTCGATCCATCAAATTTTTTGGCCTCGACTCTGGGGATATGGGGGTCACGAGGTAGGGAGTTGGAATGAGAGTGTAGAGGTTGGTTGGAGTCAACACCTTCAATATAGAGAGGTGGGTCAGAGGAGGAAGGACCCTAGAATCTATTCATGAATTCGTTGAGAGAGGAATGGACTTCAGCAATTTGGCTACCGATCTAGGCTTGGATGTGGTCCATTTTTGCATGAATGGAAAGAATGTCCCTATTTATTTGGGCATGAAGGGAAGTAAGTTCAATACTCAGTTTTTGATTGGTTTCTTCTTAGCGGGTGGGATCCATGAGGGGATGAGGTGTGGGTCCACGGACAAGAAAGAAGAGAAGTGATATATACCACGATCGTCAAGGTAGTGAGAGGAGACTAATGGGATAAGCAGGAAATAAGGGTGTTAGGAAATATATGGGTCCACGGGGTAAAACAAAAGTTAAAAATGAGAGGTATCACAATTATCAGGGCGAAAAGAGGAATACAATGAGATAGGTCTCAAATAAGGGTGCGAGTAGGTAAAAAAAAGGTTCAAAATCATAGGTGTCACAAAAATCAAGGGGAAAAAGGGAATCCAATGAGATAGGTCTCACATAAGGGTGCAGGAAGGTAAAAAAAAGGTTTAAGATGATATGTATCACAACGATCAGGGAGAAAAGGAGAATCCAATGAGATAGGTGTCAAATAAGGGTGTTGGCAGACCCCATTTTTTTTTGCCTTTTTTTTCATTCATGTTGAGTTATACTCTGATATGAATAATACTGCAGTGTCAAAATGGCCAAATTATTAAGAGGGAAAATGTGTAGTAATTTCACAACCCGAACGCAAGAGGCAAGGTTGCACGGCAATAGATCTTGTCTATTCCTTTTATGTTATTTTTATGTCCCAAGGGTTAGGGTTTTCAGGGTGCCTGCAGACAAGGGTTTTCCCTGTGCTATAGCTCTTTGATATACATGTAAGGTCGAATAGTATTACTCGGCCCAATATCTCAAGGCACCAACTAAGAAGGTTAGATTGTACCCTTAGCCATACTACTTGATTACCCAAGTACTAGAGAGTATCTTCCTGAGTGTTATTATCGATGGAACTATAGCAATGAGGTGGTTGATTGGTTGATCTATGGTTGGTTTCAGGATACCTAGGGGGGCTCTTGATATACCAGAGGTGCTTGGAAGCAAAAGTCTGAATGCAAGTGTTGTATGATGTGCTACCACTCAAAGGGGTACCAACATGGGTTGCAAGGGTCTACAACAATGTGAGCTTAAAAACCTCTTATTTTATTGTGTGTATGATTCCTGACCACATATTTATGCGTTGAACAACATATCATTGCAGTTTAAAGACGTCAAAACACATCTCTACCCTGGAAAAAAATTTAACCCACAATTTTTGCCAAGGAAAGTTCTCTAATACCACTTTTTATGCACTTGATTATGTGATATTAAGAAAAAATAGGAATATAATGGAAATTACCAAAATAACAATAAAATGTAGAGATTAACACAACAAAATGGTACCTTTATTGAAATGGGAGCAATGTTCACTTGCCTCTTTGAGGCGAAAACCTCCAGCAGAGCAGAGCTCTATTACAATAATTCGCAAGACAAAGCTTTATCATGCATCAGACTCTTATTTATACTAATTTTATCTTCTAAAGAACATTTTGGATGAATGTCTTTCTATAAGTGGAAGCTTCTATTAGGTATTATTACATTGACTTATTCATATTTATTAAATAAGCCTTATTGACTAATGTTGGCTTTTATTACATGGAAAATATATTATTATATCTATGTGAGGGGTTAGGGAGGTTAGGTCCCTAACACAAAGGCATATATAAGTCATAAGTAGAAGAAGAAGAAAGAAGATTTGGTGAAGGCAGAGCTAAAGAAGAAGTAGCAAGCATAGAGAAAATATGGTGAAAGCAAAGTAACAAGCACGGAGCAGATATGGATAAAGAAAAAGTAACGAGCATATAGCAGATTTGGTGAAGACATAAGCATCAAGAAAACCAATGAAGGAAATGCATATGAAGAACCTATAAACTTGTAAGTAGGTTGGTGCCTACAAATTTATAAAAAGAAGTGTTTGTGGTTTTCGCCCGAAAGAGTTTCCACGTTAAATATTATGTCTTCTAGCTGTTACATTTATATGATTTCTTCATTATGGTTTATGAATGTTAAAAATAAAAATATATCCTTATATTGATTCACCCCCCTATGAGTATAAGTGTGTGCTCAACAAAATCCATAGTTTGAACACTACATATAACATTTGGCCCATGTTGTAGAATTTGTTTGAAACCTCTAGTACAGCGAGGATACACTACTTGTGAAATAAAGTATATGTGCCAAAAATGAGTGAAAATGAATTTTTTGTATATTATATTACTCACATATAGGACATGTGTGATCATCTTTTAGTAGTTGGTGAAAATTTGGGTGTGAAAGATATTGTGTCACTTATGGTTAATGGCTTGGCAAAATATTTTCATCATTTTTTGACTAATTTAATGGTTTATCCCCCAAGATCTTTGTGTGCACCCCCTTTTAAGGTTGCATGGATAGACATGTGGCCAAGCGCCAGCCCAAAGGGTTGTNAAAGAAGTCGAAGGACAAGAATAGAGGAATGCCAGGAAGGCAGGAAATAATTATTTTCAAGAATCTTTAAATCTGAGTTTGACGAATTTCATGGAAAATCAAGAAGTGCTTGGGAGATTGAAACCTTTGAGGAGATCAATCTTAGGATGGATACCAATTTAAAAGAAGTGTGCACGATATCTAAGAAACGGACTAGCAGGAAAGACAAAGGTCGAAGCCTTTGAATCTTTCGAAAATCTTCTAAGTCTGAAGAAAGTGTAAGCTCAAGGAGAGAGATCTCAATCATTCGATATGAGCGCCAAAGGAAAGATATTAGTCGTTCAATCAGAGTGAAAAGAAAGGATCTCAACCGTTCGATCTAAGTGCCTAAATATCGTAGTCGTCTGATCAAGGTAAAGTGCACTCACATTAAATCTTTGAAAGTGTACAGGAGAATCGGACTTACAAAGTTCTAAAATCATCGGATTCATCCATTGTCAAGGGGGAAACATGGCGAGAGATCATCATTCCGCTGACTCGAGACTCGGAGAATTCAAAGGTAGAGTTATAAGAACTCGCGAATCGTGAAATCGCAATTTGATCATAGTCGTTGATCGAAGGAGGGAGTTGAACCGTAGATCTAGTTTCATTGGGAGTTCGCAACTCAGGAAATCAAAGGTAAGAGTTATGGGAATTCGCGAATTCCGAAATCATGATTTGATCTGAGTCATTAGATCGAGGAGGGATCTGGACCCTTGAATCATTTCAAAGAAAAGGAGATATCGGTAGTTCGGATATCGGGAGAAGGGAGGTGAGCGATCTTCCAACTTCGCGAAACGCAAATTCCCAATTCGTGAAGAGTTAATCTGAGTCGTCTGATTGCAGGGAGTTGTGAGTCATTGATTTGGCGCACAGGAATTTCAGGATATCAAGGACGGAGGAGAAAAGTGATCAGCCTTCCAACTTCGCGAAACGTGAAGTCCCGATACATGAAAAAGAGATTAGGACGGTTGGATCACGGGGATTGTGGATCGTTGATCTGGTGATCGAAACTCGCAAGTTAGGGTTTAGAAAGAATGAGCCAGTGGATGAAACACCTTTTGAGTTAGGCAAACAGTCATAGTGAAAGGTCACATCCATGAAGGAGAACAGAACGCTAGCACGTGCTAGGATCCTATCATAATTTTAGAAGTCGTGAGAGTCGAGGTGACTCATATGCAAAGACCCGATACATGAAATTGTGATGCACCTTTTGATTAGGCGACTGGTCACAACCTTAGTCACGTAAAGAGAGGAGATTAACCAAGAGGGATAGCACCTAAATATGTTGAGGCTTTAAAATCATTAAGGAGAAGCCCGTGGGTTCCATATAACCAGCGCCTTAAGGGAAAGAGGGCCTATTCAGTTGTTTGAAGGTCCTTGAGAGACTGAAGAGTCAATCGGACTCGGTTTCTTGATCGATCCTAGACCGGGAGGTCACGCAGCCCTTAGGAGAGAAGGGGGGGGGTTTGCATCATCTCGTCACTCCTTATCTCTCGTAGAATTTTGATTTGGAGTGCAATGAAATTTTCCTATTGTAGTGCTAATATTGATAAGATCTATTTATGATTCCATCATTTGGGTCTAGCATGGGTGTTTGAGAGGAGAAATTTCCATCCTCTCCATCTAGGTTCAAATCCCACTTGTGTCCACTTGTGACATGTTCACTCTCCGTAATTCACTTATTGATTGAGCTCTTCATGAGTTCACTCTTGCTAATTGGCTCATGAGTGGTTGGAATTATAATCCAAGAAAAAAAATCAATTATGAAGTCATTACAAGTCAATCATTAAAAGCCACTTCATATTGTTTTCCTACATAAAAGTAATTTTCTAATGAGGAATGCTAACCATTTTTCCCTTTCATAACTAAGATGTTGATGTTAAGAATAATTTCCATTTTAAGTGTCTTAAGGTCATTGTATTTAATTAATAATATGAATCTACTAATTGTAATTTTAATGGTCTTTTATGTTTGAAATGTCTTATTCATAAGGTCAAGTATATCTTATCATTCTAAGTTATGTGGTATGCCCCTTCCCTTAGCATTGCTTGTAAATATTTATTTGTACTTTATGGAGTAGATAGGTTGGAAGTATTCTAAGGTCTACTAACATAGAGATTTTAATCTAAGCACATTGAAGGCGATAAAACACATGGTGAAGTGGAAATCATGGGCACACACATTAAATGTCACTTACCATGAGTACATGTTAGTCAAGCACAAATACAAACGAAGCATGTTATTTTCAAGAGAGAATGGGATGCTAGTGTGGAGACAATCATTGAAGAATTGATGACTTGGTCAATTTTGATTACCAATTCAACCAAATTCGACCATTGTATTTTAGGGTACTGATGCAGCCAACCTTGAAAGAATAAACCCAAATTTAGTGAACCAACTAGGAGGATGGTCAAGGACTTGGTTAGATTTTATCATCGATCGATATATATATTAATAGATAGAAACCTATATTGGTTAAGGTCAATTATAGTGTTGAGTCTAAAAGTATGAGTGACCTATGTTAGTAAGATTTATATCAGTGAGCTAGAGTATTATAAGTGTGAGCTTGAGTGTTATAACTTACTTTTCGCATGACAATAAGCCCTACAATTTGAGATCAAAAACCACTAAAGGCAATTTGTACTCTCTTGTAACTATACTATATATTTGTGGTTTTTAAGATAATGAAGTTAGTTTTTTTCCAAATCGTTGAGTATGTGTGTGTTAAAAAATGAAAAATGTGTTAGTGAAGTTGTAGAAACTTATAAAGGACCAAGAGATTGCTCCAATTTATGCAACAAAATTAGCAAAGTTTGAATCTAGAGATGAAGATGTGTAATACATTACTAACTCTATTGTGGATGACCATATTGTTCCTTAGATCTGTTGAATAAATTATTTTCATTGATGTCAAAGGTAAGTAAGTATTCACATATAAATATTCAAAGGAAATGTGACTTTAATAAATACAAAAGTGGAAGTGGATTGAAAATGAAGTTCCGTGAAAGTGGATTAGAAATGAAATTACGTAAAAGTGGAATAAAACAAGAAAGTGGATTAGAAATGAAGTTACGTAAAAGTGGAGTAAAACATGAAAGTGGATTAGAAATGAATTTATATAAAAGTGGAGTAAACATGAAAGTGGATTAAAAAAGGTAAAAGTGAAAGTGGAGTAAAAATGCAAATGGTTTTAAAACCCTTGGTGGTATTTTATCCATGGAATGTTGAAAAATAAATTTTAAAAAAGGAAAAATTAATTATTTATATAATAAAAGTCGTGTCTTTTCAAATGAACATGAATTTTCATGTAGAACTAATGGTAAAGTAAAAAAGGAGAAGATGATTGTGAGAAATAAAGTGTGTGTGGGTGAAAATGTAATATTCTTATGCATATCATTTGAGGAGTGACGATTGAATATCATTCAAGGAACAACGATTAAATATTAGTGAATATCAGATATGTTGTTCTTGCAAATAGATATGGTGTTCTAGCAAGAAAAACTTGCAAGTCCTGCCAACGAAAGTGATCAAAGGGAGATGTAATATCACCGGTTGGGGGTAATGTTGCCTTAGGTGAAACCTCAACATCTTCATCAAAAACATCCTTGAAAATTGCCATAAAAGGTTTATTTTCTTTACACTCGTTCCTGGAAATTATTTATCATCACAATTATAGAAAAGACCCTTGAGTTGGAATTCATTCATTTCTACCTATTTTAACTTGTGGACCTTGAGAGGAGTGGACTGAGGGGCACGGGTGTTGGGTTTAGGGAGGGGGACAAAATTGGGTTTTCTGCCTTGGTCCAATATGACCCGTTGTGCCTCCTTGGCACGCTTAGTGGCTTCCAACCAAGTTTGAGGAATAGCCATGATGACCTGGGCGTGAATTTCATACTTGAGGCCATTGATAAATCATTCCTTGAAGAAAGCATCTATCATGCCCTCTGTTCATAAATCCAAGTGCTCAAAGGAAACAATAAAATCTTCCACTATTTCGGACTGTTTCTACTTGGTCAGACATCCTAAATGGTGGGTGTCCTTGTCCAAGAATTCATACAGCTTTGCAACAAAATGTGACCAAACAACATACCCTTGGTATGCATTGCGAGCCCATTTCCACCTTTTCCATCTTTCCGGATCCAAATAGAGATTTTCATAATGAAGTGTGCTTAACTCATTAGTGATACCATGCAAGGAGAAACAATGTTCCATCTGATTAACCTAGGATTGTGGATTCGATCCATCAAATTTTTTGGCCTCGACTCTGGGGATATGGGGGTCACGAGGTAGGGAGTTGGAATGAGAGTGTAGAGGTTGGTTGGAGTCAACACCTTCAATATAGAGAGGTGGGTCAGAGGAGGAAGGACCCTAGAATCTATTCATGAATTCGTTGAGAGAGGAATGGACTTCAGCAATTTGGCTACCGATCTAGGCTTGGATGTGGTCCATTTTTGCATGAATGGAAAGAATGTCCCTATTTATTTGGGCATGAAGGGAAGTAAGTTCAATACTCAGTTTTTGATTGGTTTCTTCTTAGCGGGTGGGATCCATGAGGGGATGAGGTGTGGGTCCACGGACAAGAAAGAAGAGAAGTGATATATACCACGATCGTCAAGGTAGTGAGAGGAGACTAATGGGATAAGCAGGAAATAAGGGTGTTAGGAAATATATGGGTCCACGGGGTAAAACAAAAGTTAAAAATGAGAGGTATCACAATTATCAGGGCGAAAAGAGGAATACAATGAGATAGGTCTCAAATAAGGGTGCGAGTAGGTAAAAAAAAGGTTCAAAATCATAGGTGTCACAAAAATCAAGGGGAAAAAGGGAATCCAATGAGATAGGTCTCACATAAGGGTGCAGGAAGGTAAAAAAAAGGTTTAAGATGATATGTATCACAACGATCAGGGAGAAAAGGAGAATCCAATGAGATAGGTGTCAAATAAGGGTGTTGGCAGACCCCATTTTTTTTTGCCTTTTTTTTCATTCATGTTGAGTTATACTCTGATATGAATAATACTGCAGTGTCAAAATGGCCAAATTATTAAGAGGGAAAATGTGTAGTAATTTCACAACCCGAACGCAAGAGGCAAGGTTGCACGGCAATAGATCTTGTCTATTCCTTTTATGTTATTTTTATGTCCCAAGGGTTAGGGTTTTCAGGGTGCCTGCAGACAAGGGTTTTCCCTGTGCTATAGCTCTTTGATATACATGTAAGGTCGAATAGTATTACTCGGCCCAATATCTCAAGGCACCAACTAAGAAGGTTAGATTGTACCCTTAGCCATACTACTTGATTACCCAAGTACTAGAGAGTATCTTCCTGAGTGTTATTATCGATGGAACTATAGCAATGAGGTGGTTGATTGGTTGATCTATGGTTGGTTTCAGGATACCTAGGGGGGCTCTTGATATACCAGAGGTGCTTGGAAGCAAAAGTCTGAATGCAAGTGTTGTATGATGTGCTACCACTCAAAGGGGTACCAACATGGGTTGCAAGGGTCTACAACAATGTGAGCTTAAAAACCTCTTATTTTATTGTGTGTATGATTCCTGACCACATATTTATGCGTTGAACAACATATCATTGCAGTTTAAAGACGTCAAAACACATCTCTACCCTGGAAAAAAATTTAACCCACAATTTTTGCCAAGGAAAGTTCTCTAATACCACTTTTTATGCACTTGATTATGTGATATTAAGAAAAAATAGGAATATAATGGAAATTACCAAAATAACAATAAAATGTAGAGATTAACACAACAAAATGGTACCTTTATTGAAATGGGAGCAATGTTCACTTGCCTCTTTGAGGCGAAAACCTCCAGCAGAGCAGAGCTCTATTACAATAATTCGCAAGACAAAGCTTTATCATGCATCAGACTCTTATTTATACTAATTTTATCTTCTAAAGAACATTTTGGATGAATGTCTTTCTATAAGTGGAAGCTTCTATTAGGTATTATTACATTGACTTATTCATATTTATTAAATAAGCCTTATTGACTAATGTTGGCTTTTATTACATGGAAAATATATTATTATATCTATGTGAGGGGTTAGGGAGGTTAGGTCCCTAACACAAAGGCATATATAAGTCATAAGTAGAAGAAGAAGAAAGAAGATTTGGTGAAGGCAGAGCTAAAGAAGAAGTAGCAAGCATAGAGAAAATATGGTGAAAGCAAAGTAACAAGCACGGAGCAGATATGGATAAAGAAAAAGTAACGAGCATATAGCAGATTTGGTGAAGACATAAGCATCAAGAAAACCAATGAAGGAAATGCATATGAAGAACCTATAAACTTGTAAGTAGGTTGGTGCCTACAAATTTATAAAAAGAAGTGTTTGTGGTTTTCGCCCGAAAGAGTTTCCACGTTAAATATTATGTCTTCTAGCTGTTACATTTATATGATTTCTTCATTATGGTTTATGAATGTTAAAAATAAAAATATATCCTTATATTGATTCACCCCCCTATGAGTATAAGTGTGTGCTCAACAAAATCCATAGTTTGAACACTACATATAACATTTGGCCCATGTTGTAGAATTTGTTTGAAACCTCTAGTACAGCGAGGATACACTACTTGTGAAATAAAGTATATGTGCCAAAAATGAGTGAAAATGAATTTTTTGTATATTATATTACTCACATATAGGACATGTGTGATCATCTTTTAGTAGTTGGTGAAAATTTGGGTGTGAAAGATATTGTGTCACTTATGGTTAATGGCTTGGCAAAATATTTTCATCATTTTTTGACTAATTTAATGGTTTATCCCCCAAGATCTTTGTGTGCACCCCCTTTTAAGGTTGCATGGATAGACATGTGGCCAAGCGCCAGCCCAAAGGGTTGTGCATTGGCCCCTCAAACCTGTAACGGTGGTCATGTGGCGTTAACCCATAAGTTCACGCCCACAAAATGTGCCCAAGTCATGGTCATGGTCCTAAGTGAAAAGGCGGGCATCGCTGGAGGATAGCCCCAA
Organism: Picea glauca; assembly: GCA_000966675.3. Classification (NCBI taxonomy): domain Eukaryota; kingdom Viridiplantae; phylum Streptophyta; class Pinopsida; order Pinales; family Pinaceae; genus Picea; species Picea glauca. Next base: position 56,312 of record JZKD02S1941238.1, read on the forward strand.
AAATGGTGTGTAATCTATACTATAGCCCGTGGACCCCGTGCCCATGACTTATCCCAAGCATGGTGGAGAGCCTCCAATAAAGTGTGGTCATATTGTGTGTAATACACCTGTGGGCTGGGGTTTATCCCCAGCCTCCGTCCGCCACATTACATTAATACATACACTTTAAATAGAATTAAACATGCTTGTATAAACAAGAAACATGTGCAGTGCAATGGTATTTGAGCCTTTGTGAAAGCGCTGAGTTTGGAAGAGAGGTATCAGGTTCGATTTGGATTGAGACCATAAATTTTTTCACATACCAAACGAGCCAACCACAAGGTGCCATGCGGAAGCCCAAGTTTGGGCCATGTGGAACCATTTAATTTGTCAGAGGACAGGCCACTTGGCAACACGAGATTGGTCCCTGTCACTGCCCAGTCACCCTATTACTTATGCTGCCACATGTCACTTTGCTGATGTCATCATGATGATTTCAGGAGGACGTCATGCTGACATCATCATTGACTTTTTTCAGTTGACCTATTGACTTTTTAGTTGTTTGAGAATATGATCAAAGTGCGATAAATCTCTCATACGAAACCCTTCTGAGAAAGTAAATATATGGTTGGAATCAACATGATGATCCAGTCACAATGGAATTGGTTTTGTTTGATTCTGAGAACTTTCATTTTTTAGCCTTTTTTGGACTTGGGAAGCCTCTTGGATCCAACTCTGGATCAAATCCATTGGATTCCTTGCAAGGTTTCTTGCTGGCTGAAGTGTGTTATGTTCCTTCTTGGGCATATGTTGAAGCTTCTACGTTGAATTCTTATCTGGATGTATTACCTGCTTATTTCCATGTACAGAATCTGAGTGTATGGAATCATCTCCGATGTCTGAAACCGATGGAAGCAAAAGAGTATATGCATGTTGCACTGGAGGCGCATGAAAAGTACTCTCCTTATGTTTAAGTAGAATAGAGGAGTCATCGTCAGAAAACTTAGTGAATTTATACAACCTTGACTTGTGATCCACCTCACCAATTGCAATGATGGAATTGTCATGAATGTCAATTACTGAAACTAAATCTGATGTAAATTCAACCTTTTTACCTTTCTGAGTAATCTGATAAACTAAGAGAAAATTCATAGAGAGATTTGGAACGTGTAGAACATTCTCAAAACTTCCATTGTGGAGTTCCACTCTCCCTTCTCCTGCTACTGCTACTAGAGTATCATCCCCCATGAGGAAAGGGAGTCTTGAGCATGGAATCAAATAAGAGAAAACTTCCTCTTTCCCTGCCATATGATGGGATGCACCAGAATATATAATCCATGAATCAGATGAGGAATGAATTGCAACTAGAGCATGATGATTACCTTTCTTAGGAGAAGGATCTTCTTCCTTTCACTTCTTGACTCCCTATGGAATGAAGTTTCCAAGGTTGTTATGATGAAGTGTTTGTGCCATAAGATCGATTTGTTTCTTCATGCATGTGGATTTTTCATGATTTGGTTTATTTCAATAAGTGCACTACTTTGCCTTCTTCTTCTTCTTGGAATCTGAAGAGTCTTTGGAACCTGAAGAATCATTGAAGGGTTTGGAATATCCCTCATTCTCGTTCTATTTGGATGACCCTTTTCCATCATGCATGGTGAGTGCATTTTCTTTAGGATCTTTCATGAGGCCCAACTGTATGATTTTTGTATGCTCTTTTGTAAGAGACTCAATGAACTGAGCCAACGTAGGCATTTTCCATTTAGGTCCAATAATACATCTGCCATAATGGAAATTGGAGACATATACAGCGTATTCTAGTCCTAGCTTGGCCAAGACTGTTAGAATAAATTGTTTCTCTTGTGTAGACTTATCAATACCACATTCACCCAAGCTCAATAGAAAATATTTAAATGTAGTAAAACAATCTTCTATATTATCAAAACTTTTAGGGTCTAAGGTATTCAATTCTACCTCAAGCATATGACCTCGCATCTCATCCTTCTTTCCAAAGAGTCCTTCCAAGGTGGTCCATATCTCGTTTGGAGTCTTGCATGTGGAAACATGAAACCATAAATCAGTGGAGATTAACTCAAGAAGTATTCTTGTGGCCTCATCCTTACTGTTCTCCCATCTCATCTTCTCAATCGTTGATGTAGGTTCTGTTTCTGACGCCATTGTCAAATTATACAGTTCTTTCCTTCTGAGCTGGAATTCTACCTTGGGCTTCCAATCAAAATAATTGTATGGTGTGAGGATTACCACCAAGTTTGACTGTATAATATTTTTCCTATCCATCTCTCCTGTTGTTTCTAATAACCACTAAAAATTTACTCTCAATCTGCAAGTGAAAAATTAAGCAATCACGGCAAAAAATGGCACTTTAAGTGAAGATTCATATCAGTTTCATGAGGCTATATTTCGTCTTACTTTCTGAGCAAACGGTGAGGAATCTCGCCAAACGGTTGAAACCCCACTTGCAGAATGGGTCAATTTACTTCTTACGTGAGTTGTTTCTTTAAAAAATTAATATTTTTGGATAAATAACTATTGAAAGGTAGGACCACATATTTAGTTCATCGAAACTTTGATTTTCCTTATTCTTTGGCTTGTCTAGCTTGCTCCAAGAAGCATATATTTGATACCATGTCAGTGTTTCATGGAAACCTGCATAGGAGATCTAGCTAAAGCATACACAAACAAATTTTATCAAGAAAAGGAAGAGAGATACACAATGAAGAATAAGAATCAATGCATATTATTATATAATCAATGAGTGAGTGATATTCACTCATATAAGCAATGACATCCTATAATTAGGAATGCATGCATAATAGTGATGGTCTAAGATTAGAAATTCTAAAATAGAACTAGTTAGTTAACTCCCAATGAACTAGTGTTACTCCCACTGAACTAGTGTGTCGAAAATAGAAATTTCTCCAACAATAGCTTCTTTGAGCAAAGTGGTTAAATCACCCCCCTCCAAGTTTGTGAAAAAAATCGAGAAAGTCCCAAAAGTGCAGATCCACCAAAGCTCATCCATAAATATATCCCTTAAGATAGCAGAAGATGGATTAATAGGTCTATTTACAGGTATATGTTTGTCTCCCAAATCTATGGCCGTATGGGTAAACAAGACTTGGAAACCCTTGATTAAGGGAAACCTCTCTCATTCTTTTTGTGGGAGAGGTTATTTTTCCTTTCTTTTTTAATCAAAGCAAGACAGGGATTTGATTTTGAGAAGCGGTCCATATTTTATGGACTCCAGCGGCATGTATCTTAATAGATGGACACCAGAATTCAATATTAAAAATTGTTGGAAGATTATTCTTGTCATTGATGTCAACCCTAGTCATGGGTTTTGGACCGAAAGATTGATAAAGGTATTTGGACATGAAGGAAAATGCACATTCATATACAACACCCATGAATGGATAGTATACATCATGCTATTTCCGGTGGTATGTGG